>CAIGQZ010032693.1:4775638-4804967 GCA_903798205.1 Danio tinwini
TTAATAACTGTTAATAAATCCACAAACATAAAAACTTCTGCATCTATACATGCACAATAATAAATTCATCAACACAGAAAAGTTTTAAATTAAATCAGTTTAAATTAATAACTTAATTTTACAGCTATACAGTACCTTTCCAAATCAATAATAATATAGTTGGGGGACAAAATAATTAGTCCATTCTTTTTCAAATATTTCTCATATGATGTTTAATGGAGCAAGGAAATTTTCACAGTATTTTCGATAATATTTTTTCTTCTAGAGAAAGTCTTATTTGTTTTATATTGGCTATTTTTATTGTCTACAGAACAAACCATCGTTATACAATAATTTGCCTAATTACCCTAACTTGCCTAGTTAACCTAATTAACCTAGTAAAGCCATTAAACGGCACTTTAAGCCAAATGCTAGTAACTTGAAAAATTTCTAGTAAAATATTATGTACTGTCATCATGGCAAAGATAAAAGAAATAAGCCCAATACTTGTGCCGATCACTGCCAAGGATTGCCGAACCATTCTGGGGTGCGTTTCCCAAAACCATTGTTAGCCAACCAAGGTCGCAAGTTCCGTCGTTACAAACATAGTTCATTGATTTGCCGTTTCCCGAATCCATCGTTCCAACGAACATTCGCAAACTGCGTCGCAAACTTGAGCACTTGAAACTACACCTCTGGAGTTGTAGTTAGAAACATAGTTTCTGGCTGTGTTCTATTCCCACTTATCCCCCCCTATGACCTATTTATTTAGAACATTCTAACATTCAAAGTTGGAATTATTAAAAATAAAAAAGCATTAAGGTAAGCATTAAGTTAATCTCTCTTAGGTGTAATTTGCTTTTAAAGTATTTTTACAGTTCAATTTTAGCAATCTTCATGTTTACAATTGTGCTCCCTTCGCATTGCACTTTGAAAACATTGATATCCTTTTGAACACAGTCTCATGGGGAAAGCTATAGGTGAGCGATTATTTATAAGCGTAATTTATGTTACGTCTCCAAAGCTTGTGAAAATAAAAAACATAGCATATGTTAATTCTTTTATTTATGACATGGGCCTGTTGGTTAGAACTAAAAATAAATAAACAATATCCTACTTAATAATAATAATCATCATCATCATTATCATCATCATAATCATTAATAGTATTAATATTATTATTAAAGTAGATATATTTATAATAAATAGCCTAATTATTTATTTATATGATTTAAATATAATATTGGAATAGTGTTAGCTTTTTTAAGTGGTTTTATGTTTTAGAATAAAATATGTAATGTTCAACTTCTCAATAATATTAGTAAAGCAAGCACAGGCCCTATATGTGTCATTTACATACATTTTAATTAATATGGAAAACGAGTGCATGCTTTTACCAAAACTAATATTGTATTTTATTTATTTATTTATTCTTTTTTTTTTTCTTTAGAATATAATACTGTAACATACAATATCGGAGAGTTTACAATACCATTTAAGGAGAAGAAAAAAAAGAAAAAATATTAAATATAAATATTGAACAAAAACAGCAGGGTAAAGAACATTGTAAGAGTGGTCTTGTATGGTTACATACAAAACTGTATACACATACATGTGTACATACATACATACATACATCAGCACTGATTAATATCAGAGTCCAAAAATTCTTTCCACTTGCTCCATGGGATAGCCCCTTTCTGTTTTTTTAGTTTTAGAAAGTAAAAGTTTACATCTTCCAGATTTCTACAACAATTGCTTTCCATTCTTGTAAAGTGGGAGGGGTAAGCACAAGCCATTTACGTGTAATAGCCTTCTTGGCAGCGACCAGAAATATTCTCCATAAATGGGTGTCTCTAGCCTCATGCAATTAAAACATTCCCAAGTATAAAACGGAATATTTAAACTGAATCTCGATCTTCAATATGGCCTCCAATGTCTTGTGTATATCCTTCCAAAACAGGTGTAAAATTGGACATGCCCAGAATATATGATGATGATTAGCCAGTTCCAAACAACAATGCCTCCAACAACCTGTTCTCACTTTATCATGGCTTTTTTGTGCAGGAGTTATAAAGAAACGAATGATGTTCTTCCAGGCAAATAGTCTCCATTGGTGTGAGTCTGTAGGTTGCCATTGGGAATTACATGTTTCTAACCAATCATCTTCTGTTAGACTACTACTTCCTTCTTTCTCCCATTTAATTCTTACATATGAGGTAGAGTCTGATCTGTAATTTTGAAAACAATGTGGATTTTATTTTAAATGCGTGTTTGTGTAAAACAATATAATTTGCACAAAGAAATGATGGGGTGGTTCTCTAAAGAAGTTGTTACTCCACCCTGTTAAAGCATCATTATGGGCGTTTTACGCTATAACTAACGTGGTTCAAGCGATGGATTTGCGACAGAGAAACTAGGGGTTTTAGGAAACACTCGTCACTACATCATTCTTTTTCCAAAAGATACATCGTACTATGAAAGTTCAGCCACGAGTTACATCGTTGTTTGGGAAATGCACCCCTGGAGGACCATGTGCAACCAATGATTAATTTTATTCTGAAGGCGGTACCATGTATCAGGATAATAATGCACCAATACACGCAACAAGACTGGAGACAGAGTGGTTTGATGAACATGAAAGTGAAGTTGAACATCTCCAATGGCCTGCACAGTCACCAGAACTGAACATTATTGAGCAACTTTGAGCTGTTTTGGAGAAGCAAATTAGGAAATGTCTTACTCCACCAGCATCACGTAGTGACCTGAACTCTATTCTGACAGAAGAAAGGCTCAAAATCCTTTTGGCCGCTGCGCAGGACTTATATATGTGATTCCCAAGATGAATTGATGCTGTATTGGCCACAAAAGGAGGCCCTACGCCATACTAATGAATTATTGTGCTCTACAACCAGGCATTTTAGTTTCATTGTGCAACCCCTGTACACCCCCCCAAAAAATTAAGTATAGCTTTTACAAATAAACACCAAAAATTGCAACAAATTAATCACTACAGTCTTACTAAACACAGACAATCTACTCTCTTACTCTGGCACAATAATTTCAATTCACACTAACACAAATGTAGACGAAGACAGCAAAACAACGAGTGATGGTCCAAATTCGACCTTCTTAGAGTGTTTGGGGTGGTCCTTTTAACAAGAAGACGGACGTGGATGGACCAAGCAGCAGCATCCATGCTCTATTGCAGGATCCACCCACCTTGAAAACAAACATTGAAAACACAAAAAAGAACACAAGAGGGCAGCATAGCACCATAAAATCACTCCAGGTTATCATAACCCCAATTGTTATGGTTAAGCTGTGTTTTGAACTCCCTTTTATTCCTTTCACGCTCATCATCTGACAGTGGCTTCAGTCAAATGCTGTCATTAGACTGTAGCTGATATCTGAGGCTAATATGCCAGGATAATATACATTTTTGGAGCTTTGCCTTCAAAATTACTATTTCAAAGACTGGGTGTTCAAAAGTAGATGACGAGCTATTTAATATATGGGAGAGCGAGCAATTCACAGCCACGCAAACAAGTAGTACCTCAGATTGTTTAAAAAAAAACACACAATGTTGTTCTCATAGAAGCTGTTCAGGTAAACCATTTTCATTCATACATCTTCCTTTGGCTTAGTCCCGTATTTATCAGGGGTCCCCACAGCGGAATGAACTGCCAACTCATTCATTCTTTCATTCATTTATTTTCTGTCCGCTTAGTCCCTTTATTAATCTGGGGTCGCCACAGCGGAATTAACCGCCAACTATTCCAGCATATGTTTTATGCAGCAGATGCCCTTCCAGGCGCAACCCAGTACTAGGAAACACCCATACACCCATACACACACACACACACACACACACACGCACACACACTCATACAATACGGCCAGTTTGGTTTATTTAATTCACCTATAATGCATGTGTTTGGACTAGGCATGGGCTGGTATAAGATTCTGACGGTATGATAAACTTTGATAAAAATATCACGGTATCACAGTATTGTGATTGCTGCTCTAAAATATATTCTTTTAAATGTTTTTTTTTAATGTTTTCCCCTTTAAAAACAATATATTTTATTTTTTGAAAGATTTTATATATTTTGGAGCTGTAAACATGTCAGGCTAAATAATTCAAATGAATCATTGACTTATGCTTTCTTGATTAGTTTCAGAAACACTGATTTCTTTACAATTTAAAATGGCTTCTTTGGATATCTTTTCTGCTGAAGATACTGTTGTCCTCATAAACTAAGAAAAAAAGTAAATAAAACATCTTGCATACCTCAGGAACGGTATTACAGAAAACTGACGGTTTTAAAACCTTGACTTTTCCAAACCACGGTATACCTTGAAAACGGTTATCGTCCCATGCCTAGTTTGGACTGTGGGGGAAACCGGAGCACCCGGAGGAAACCCACGCAAACACGGGGAGAACATGCAAACTCCACACAGAAATGCCAACTGACCCAGTCGGGACTCGAACCAGCGACCTTCTTACTGTGAGGCGACTGTGCCAAACACTGAGCCACCGTGCTGTCCCTTAAAACCATTTTAATATTGTTGTTATTTAAACATTGTTTTAATGTTATATTATTAATATTCAGAGTTTTCAGTCAGTGAATGTCAGGGATTTTTATATTGGGCTTAAAGTGAGAAGTCTGTCGAATGTTTTCTGAATGATAGAGTGACATCGGAAATTTGGCTTCAAATCACAGGAATAAATTACATTTACATTCAGTAAGACCACATTTCTTTTTAATTGCAATATTTAACAATATTCTTATTATATTTTTGATCAAATAAATGCAGTCATGGTGAGCAGAATAGATGCATTTCATTTCATTAACATTAAAGTCTTACTGATCCCATATATCTGACTATAGTGAACACTACTGTAAAATCCCTTAATAAAGTGTATGTTAAGATGATTTGTCTTACTCATGCAGAGATCTGCTGCGGCTGGGAGAGCTGCAGACTGAGTTGGCTGGATCTGCAGATTTCTGTGCCACGTACCTGCGCTGCCAACTACTGCTAACTAAGGTGAATACAAACTTACTACACTAATACTAAAGAGCTAATGTTGCACTGAGGCGTATACTGTTGTATAAGTTAAATAAAGCATAACAGGATTCTGATTATTACCAGGTGTTCGCGAATCCTTAAAGTTTTTTTATTCCATAGTTAAATGATGGCCTTAATTAGTTTAAAAATCTGCAATTGAACTGACCCCGTAATGAAGATTTTGTTTTAAATTTGAAATCTATTTAGTCTCTTCATCTATTTGTCATCCAGAACAAAATAGGTGGAACCACAAAAATACACGCTCGCAGGGATTTTGCTTACATAAACAGTGTTCGCTGGGATTTTACTCTTTAATAGCTCATGACCTCTGCTCGACCTGTACATTAGCTGATATGCACAAATTGATCAGCCCAGGACTGGAATTAGAGGATTTTTGGCATGACGGGTGAACGCCATTTGCCCAATTATAGACATTAGTGCATTCTGGTTAACAGCAGCGCAATATACAATGAAGATTGTTAAGGATGGTAATTATTTGTTGTTTTTTATACAAATTCAGCACTATAAATGAGTCCTAAATTTCAATCTTTGTGGTATTAATAAGGTCTTAAAAAGTCTGAAATATAACTCTTAGAAACCTGCAGATACCCTATATTAACATGACTATGATTACATACATTATTGTTCAATAGTTTATATTCATTCATTTATTTTATTTTCGGCTTAGTCCCTTTATTAATCCGGGGTCGCCACAACAGAATGAACCGCCAACTTATCCTGCACGTTTTTACACAGCGGATGCCCTTCCAGCCGCAATCCATCTCTGGGAAACATCCACACACACTCATACACTACGGACAATTTAGCCTACCCTATTCACCTGTACCGAATGTCTTTGAACTGTGGGGGAAACCGGAGCACCCAGAGGAAACCCACGCAAACACAGGGAGAACATGCAAACTCCACACAGAAACATCAACTGACCCAGCCGAGGCTCGAACCAGCGACAGCACTACCTACTGACAAGATTATATTATGTTGATAATAAATGACTAAAGTTTCATTACATCTAGTACACCAATTCTATTATATTTTTATATGCATAAAAATACCCATTAAAAGTTTTAAAGAGCCCCTATTTTGCATTAAAAAGGTAATATTTTGGTTTAAGCGTCTCCAACAACAGGCTGATATGCGTGCAAGGCCAAAAAACACTTTCATTGTCTTATAATATGCATTTATTTCTACCTAATTATCCCAGCAACTCCCATATGATTTGTTCAGCGATTCATTTGTTCCCGAACCCCTCAGCGTGAAGCTAATCAGCGCTGATTGGTCTGATGAGCCAGTCTGTTGCGATTGGTTGACTGCGTTCAGCACGAGACAGAGAGAAATGCCCACCACGGCTACAGTATTAAGTAGCAGAAAGTATGTGAGAGGCCAATGCAGGAATGCAATAAAGCAATGCAGTTAAACACCAGCATATTACTATACTCTTAACCCTAACCCCAAGTAATAACAACAACACAACATTCAGTATTAATCCCCACAGCGGCAAAAGCTGAACTATTTTGAAAATTGACCGCTCCGCACGTGTGAGGAACAGCATTTAAAATCAGAAACGCATTTAAAATCAGTAAAGGAAGAAGCATGCGTCACGTTTTTAACATGGTTTTGGACGCGATGTGTGAACAGCCCCATACAGATTTAACCTGAGAGATACAGTACAAGCACTGATCTATTATCGATACATGATTACAAGCCGCGCTGGGCGATTATAACTTATAACACACAATTAAACACATTATAAACTACACAAAGCGAGGCAACTATTTTAATGAAACTTACATGTTCTGATCCGAAAGAAATAAGAAACTGCTCCATATGAACTGTAAGAGTTACTGACAAAGTCCCTGTCAAAGTCTGACAAAGTCCTATAGTCTCTGCTGCTCCTTCAATAGCAAACGGCCGATAAATCCCGCGTAGCAGCGTAGGTTATTGTATAAATCATCAGAAAACTGACAGGAACAAACACAGCACTAGGTTGGCTATACTGTAGTATTGTTTGCGAAAATAAACTTGAACCCTTTATTACCCGCAGCCGAATCTCCTTCTGTCAATGATCGTCATTATGATCAGTCCCGTGATGCCCCGCGCCTCCGCTAGAGTCTGAAGTGAAAGCGCTCACATTTTACTGGAACTGGAAGTATATTTGGTGATGGATCGTATTGACGTCGATGCGATCAAACAAAAGATCCGAACCCAACTCGATTAGTTTATTTGACTCTGTGTCGACTATTTCGCTAATGAATCAATGGTTTTAAACAAGGTGCACTTTTAGATTTAAACCTCAGCTGGATTTTTTCATTCACTTAGAGCTGTGTTACACACTGCATGGAAGGTCATTTTCACAAACCCATAATAGGGGCTCTTTAACATTACTGCTATTTGAAATGTGAATCAAATGTCAGAAGTAATATTTGAGAAATTAAATGTATCCTTATTGAATATAATTATTATAAAAAACACAACAAAATTAAAAATCTCTACTATTTAAAAAATGGCCAGTAATCATATTTCTGAAGAATCTCTGATGACTGTAGAAATGATGCTGAAAATGCAGCTTTGCATAACAGTAATGAATTACTAAGTATTTTCAAATAGAAAACTTTTATTTTAAAATTATATGAATATTTGACGAAATAAAGCTGTCTTTTTTAATATATAAATGCATCAGTAGTGAGCATAAGTTGACTATGCATAGTTTTTTGTCTGTTTTTCAATCCCAGGCTCTGCAGGAGAAGTTATGGACCATGGCTGTTCCTCTCTGTCTGAAACAGAACGCCAAAGTTTCAACAGCCACTCGACAGGTTTGTCCTACTGAAATTAATTTAAAGGGGACCTATTATGCAATAATCACTTTTATAAGGGGCTTATACATAGTTTTGTAGGAATAGTGTGTGAGTATAAACAGCCTCTAATATTCAAAATATATTGATTTATTTTTTTATAATCACACTTGATAAAAACAGTCTGCAGAAACACTTTGATTGACATTCTCTCTTTGTACGTGTCATCAGAGGGGGTTGCCCCGCCCACTAGTGACCATCCCTCCCTCATTAGCATAGGACGTTAGTCTTGTTTTTCAATCTGCTACTATGCTGACACACAGGCATTTGTTGCTCCGCCCTCTTTTGAAAAGAGCACCATCTCATTTGAATTTAAAGCGACCATAAACAACACCATAATTAGGATCAAAGCCTAAAAGGGGCAGTTTCAGAGAGTTATAAAACATTATTCTTGTGGTATTTTGAGCTGAAATTGCACATACACACTCTAGGGACATTACAGATCTATTTTACATCTTGTAAAAAGAGGCATAACTGGTCCCCTTTAAGCACACACAGCAGTCCACCAAATATTTGTGTACTGATGCATCATTGTTGCCAATTGAATTGTGATGTATCACAGATCCTGGATGAGACCTACAAGCTGGAGTTTCTGTACAGCGGTCTAGAGACGCAGCAGATTGCGACCATTCACAACGTCCGGCTGCAAGCAAAAGCGCTACAGCTCATCCTGACGGCTCGATCCAAACGAGGGTCAGAACTTATTTCAGTGTATTTTAAATTGTAATTTATTATAACAAGAGATGCTTTAGATATATTGTAACTCTCAATCAATTGGTCGATAATGGATTCAAATGTAAATCTCAAATGTATTGATATCAACCCAATATGAAAAATGCAACACATTTTATTCTTAAAGTCCACTTAAATATACAGAATTTACCAATGTTTATTTGCTAGTTTACTTTGTTATTCTTAAGGTGAATAATTAATCTGTGCAAGTTAATCCAGTAAAGAAATGTGGGTAACACTTTTTAATAACTACACACTATGAATCATTTATTAAGCATTAGCATGGAGCATAGTGAATTCCTTATTTGTTAATCATTAACTCAACATTAAAGGGCAAAAATCTACTTTTCAAGCTGTTTGGACAGACATATGTGTAGGTATAGTGTATAGACCGTCATATTGGGGTGATATAAACACACCCAGTCCTTTTTTTTCAATTTAACAACATAAAAACGGTGGACCAATTGGAGCCGTTTTGAGACTGATCGCAACTTGATGTAGGAGTGCGGACCCCCGCCCACCAATATTGATTGACAGCTGCGTATTAACATGTCTCTGTAGTAACGTTTGTAATCATATCCACAAGATAGTACGTGCGCAAATCAACCCTAAATAAAAGGTCTGTTCAGTTTAGGATCATCAATCATCATCAAATGTGATCAAGAGGGAGTTTGACAAGTTTAAAATGTTTTAAAACAGTGCATGTTTGTAATAAATTACAGCAATTTACTTCAGCTTTACTTCATCAGCACAGCCGCGTGTCAGAACAATAATAAAAGACGCTTCAATCCCGGTTTGTGGACGTTAAATCAGGTTTATTTTGTACATTGACATAACAGATATCCATACAGCAGTGGATATTAACCTGTATCCTGTCACATTTGCGTGCAAAGACAGTACAAAGCTAAACGCGCGCGCTGTATGTATGTGCGTGTGTGTCAGCGCTGTGTGTGTGTGTGTCTGTGTGTGTGCGTGAACTTTGTAATGACATCGTGTGTGACTCATCCTGCAGCTCCACACAACAAATGCGCCAAATAATCATTGATAAAGCTCTTACTGTAGTTTTGTCACAAACATTACGTGAGTATGTCTGTGTCAGTTGTCTGAGGCAGCCAAGGGCGGAGACTGAGGCACGCGCGGCAGGCACGTGGAAACGGTGGACGGGGAGGACTAGCCTTAAAGGCGCAGTACACAAAAACAGCTAAAATCTATTGAGAGCTATAAAACACCATCTAGTGAAAGCTATAATAAATAATCTAATGGGTGTTTTGAGCTGAAACTTTACAGACACATTCTGGGGACACAAAAGACATATTAAATCTGGAAATAGGGGTAACCTAGGTGCCCTTTAAATGTTAGCAAGCAGTTTATAACTGTAGCTACAAATGCTGTATTCTTGACTTATAAGCACATGTATAATGTGCTTAATCATTGTACTTTCATCATTTGTGACTGATTGATTATTAATGACTAACTGAAGTATTGCATTATTCACAAACCATTTGTATTTAAGAGTAGTTGGAGTTTTTTAAGATCATTCAAATTGAGTTAGTAAATGATTAATTAACTATTGAAATCAACATTTACATATCTTATTATTCAGGCATGTAATATTTGTTAATTTGCATGTTAATAAATGCTTTATTAACACAACTTCATGCAGTTTTATGACCTAATCTAAAGTGAGGACTATTTATGCTTTAAAAATGCATCCATTGTTTGGTAAAAAAGTCTCATATAATATATATACTGTACAAAAAGACAGAAACCATATTGTACTTAATATAAACATACATACTGTTCAATAATATTACCGAAATTCAAATTAAAAACTAAATACATTTATATTTGCACAAATATTTACTTGAGTAAATAATTAGACTCAATAATGAAGAAAAAAAAGTTATGACTCTTGTATAATAACACACAAATTCAGCAGCGAAAAAAGATTTTAGCCTCATCTATTGGCCAACAGGGGTTAATAAAGTTCATTGACTCATCAGATATTGGCAAAAATCCAATATCATCCCCACCTCTACCAAAATAAGATGTCAAGATTTGTAAAAATGATCATCTGTACAACTTAACTTAAAAGTATAGGAGCTAAAAACATGTATGTAAATATTTTTTAGCTTGTATTTAAGATTTACAATGCAAATACAATTAGAACCACTTGTCTATTAAACAAAGTAAGTCTCATATAATACATGTGTGAAAATACAGAAACTGTATTGTACTTAAATCATATAAACACTTGCATATTATTGAATAATATTACTGAAATTCATATTAAAAGCTTAATAAATATAAATTTGCGTAAATATTTAGACTCAAAAATGGGCTTTTGAATCTGACACTTGTATGTTAACACAAACTCAGCAGCAAAAAATATATATTAGCATCAGCTTTTGGCCAACAGGGGTTAAAAATGTACATTAGCTTATTAGATATCAGCAAAAATCCAACATAATCCTTACTTCTGACAAAATAAGATGCCAAGATTTGTAAAACCGATCATCTTTATTCTTCCACATAACAGAGTCGATCGAGTTCTTGGTGTTTGTGAGAAATTCCTGCAAGACGTGGAGTCGTTTCAGAGGTATTACACTGTTTCTGCTGTATAAATGTTGTGATTATATGTGGAAAATCTCTGACTGTTTTCGTTTTGTTTTTCCTCAGGCTCTTTATGACAGAGTTGCCCCATTTTCAGGACAGTTTTGTAGAGAAGCTTCTAGAGTTGATGCCTCGGCTGACAGCCTGCAAACCGCTTGATCTGGTCAAAATCCTTCAAACCACACTGCGGCAGAGCAGATGCATCCATCTTAAACTACCTGAGCAGGTATATTCAGCTTTAGAGATGCTCCAGGAAAACACATGTCACATTTAAACTGTATATTAGGGTTGGGCGATGTCGACCAATTTGGCATCGTATGATGTCTAATGAGAAACATCGTGATAGACGATGGCATTGTTGTCATAGGCGGTGGTAAATTGATTATTTATGAATCATTTATTAATAACGAATTAATTTTTTGTAGCCTACCGTTACCTGACCCGCGTGGTCTTTGTTTTACCCATAACCAAATTATAAATAAATGAAGATAAGTTACACACAAATTACCACCTGTCGTTCACTTTTTTCCCGCAGGACTCTGGTATGAATAGTCAGAGTGATCTGTGTCGTTATAATGGCGTCCACACACCTGGTTGGTAAAAAAGGTGCACAACCAACAGGAACCAACCCACAGTATCTGAGGTTTTCTCTAAAATTATTAAGTACAAGCATGAGAGCGAAAGATTGAAGCAGTGTACTGATGCTGTGACACGTTACCTGATAGATTCAAAAGACCGAAGTGTCGTTAGGTAGAGATTAGATTAATTAAATATCACGTTTAACAACCATAGGGAGACACGATCCAGAGGTACATCCTTGATAAACTATCCAACGTGCACTGCTCTCTGGGGTTTTGTGCTCAAAGCACCTGCTGACGAGCGCATGACAGAGTGTGTGTCTGTGTGTGTGTGTGGTTACGTGATGTGTGTTTTCAGTGGTGTAGTGTGGACGGAGGGCTGTTCAGAAATGCTAGATGAAACGCCAGTGTGGACATGGATTATTTTAAATGCCATTTTAAAACTAAGACGTATTAGTGTAAACGGGGCCTAAAGCCCTGTTCACACTGTAAGATTTCCGCCATGATTTTGTCATTTGAGAAATCCTAAAAGATTCCTGAAATCCTGGGTTAAAATCTGTGGTCTTTAATCATTGGTTTGACATGTCACAGACAGCCGCTTAGTGCCTGTTGCGGTCAGATTTTCTCCCTGATAAAGTTCTGGCAGTGTCAGAAGATTTCAGACGCTTACCTGCAATGTGTCAACAGCTGCATTAAGTGTCAATCCAAGAACCAATAGGAGCTCTGAATTTGATGACGTGATTCATGCGTCAATTCAAATGACCGCAGGGGAAATGTCAAAACTGTTTTTTTTCTTCCTGGTTTTATTATTGAGACACGCTGTGAGCAAAATTGCCGCTACAGTTTGTTTACGTTTGCTGTGAGGAATCATTTCAGAACCCAAGAAAGTGAAAGAGTCACGGGTGGATGACGTCAAACTCTGGAGTGTTTTCTTCCCTCTTTGGTGTCGTTCAGTCTGACTTTATGACGACTGAGATCATACAGTGTGACATGAGAGCCATGTTCGTGCAGTCTGACATGCTGCAATCGCTCAGGATTATAAAATATCTCACAGTGGGAGCCGGTCTTTAGTGTGTATTTATTGCGAACGGGTTTGCAAAATGAGGCAGGGTGGAGGATCGCGAGAATTATTAGTCCACCTGCATATTTCTTTCCCCAAGTTCTGTGTAACTGAGGGAAGTTTTTTCAGCACATTTCTTTTTATAATAATTTTTTATAGGGTTTTCACCTTTAATTTGAAAGGACAGTGGAGGTTACAGCCAGGAAAGTATTGGGAGCAGAGAGAGGGGAAGGGTCAGCAAAGGACCTCAAGCCAGGAATCGAACTCGGGTCGTCGTGAGCACCACAGTGCTGTCGGCACACGTAACTACTTGGCTATTGGCGCCGACAGCACATTTCTAATCATAATAGTTTTAATAACTGATTTCTTTTATCTTTGCCATGATGACAGCACATAATATTTGACTAGATATTTTTCTAGATTCTAGTATTCAGCTTAAAGTGTCCTTTAAAGGCTTAACTAGGGTAATTAGGCAAGTCATTGTATAACAGTGGTTTGTTCTGAGACTATCGAAATAAAAATCTATATTTCTTAAGGGAGCTAATAATATTGACCTTACAATGGTTTTAAAATTTTTTTAACTGCTTTTATTCTAGCTGAAATAAAACAAATAAGACTTTCTCCAGAAGAAAAAAATATTATCAGACATACTGTGAAATTTTCCTTGCTCTGTTAAACATCATTTGGGAAATATTTGGAAAAAAAAACTCAGGAGGGCGAATAATTCTGACTTCAACTCTCTATATAAAAATAGAGTAAACTAGAATTTAACATACAAAACAACAAAGCCAAACAAGTAAGAGTGCGACAAGATCTCGTTGGACGAGATCTCGCAAGATTAAATCACGACGAGATTTCTCGTAGAGGTGAAAAGTTGTCTCGTGAGTAGATGTTATCATGATGGAGCGTGAGGGTAAAATTAGCATTGAAGATTGGAAGCAGGATTGAATTTAAACCGCAAATCAAATGCTTTGCACACACCTGGTAAGGCTGGCCTCTGTGTTGCACATGTCACTCGTTTGGGCGGGCGGGTGTGACGTAACCACTTTTTTTCTCACCGGCCAAAGGACTGCTGCGTTATTCATGTCCAAGCAGAGGCTGCAACTATAGCCACTCAAATTAACAATGGACATTACCACGCGATGGAATGTCACTTTAGATGTGCTGAAAGTCACATTATTAAAGTGCAGTACATATATGTAAACACTGAAATCAAACTATTAGGCTACCATCATGTAGGACTTTTAGCCGCGTTTTGCGACAGGACAGTCCACACAATTGTTTGACACAATATTTTCTGCACCTACACACATCTCTAAGCGCGCACACACATACTGAACTGCTGGAGACTCAACACACCCGCCTTCATCAATACCAAACACGTTTATGCTGTACGTGAAAAGTGGACGTTTTCTTTTGCTGGTTCAAGTGACCAAATTCCACACAGAGACTAAAAAAGCTTTTATATGTTTGATGTAGCACGAGTATTTAAGCATGTTCACGAGAGAGAAAGAGAGCACACCATCCGCCACATAATACTGTTGCATACATCACATGCAGAAATAACGCCATAGACATTACATCAAGATGCCTACTGGTTTAAAAAGGCCTAGATTAAAAGAAAATGGCCAAATGAGAAAGTTTTTTGTCATAAAATACAGCAAAACAATTTGTCAAGAAAAAAATAAAAAATGAAACCATGCGAACTAAATAAATACAGGTATGGAGAAAAAAAGAGTGCGTTATTATCAGTTATTATTATTATCAGCTGTTAGTCAGCACCCGCTTCTTTTTCTGGTGATTGCGCCTTTTGTCGTGTGCTGTGTAATTGCAGTCAATGGTGTACGAGTCACATTTAAAAGATGATAAATGTAAGCAGGTCATCAAAAATCAATAAATCGGACACTGTCAGAAAATCTGAATTGACCATCAAGGTCTGCAATGTAAATACTCTGAAATGCTATAGGAGAAAAGCCTGTCAGTAGAGTTTGCTATTTTCTATTTAAATATAAACAAATATTTTGCAGTGTTTGCATGTTTATTGCATAGAATTCAATTTAAACTAATATAAAACTATTGCGTACATAAAATTATGGGAATAATTATGGAAATTGTATACATAAAAAATGGAAGTAAATTCATTACAAGTTAATTAAAAAACTTAATATTTTAGCATTTTATGATTTTTTTTTAAATAAAAACTATTTTCTATTCATTTATTAGCAAAATATTTGAATTCTAAGATTATATTCTATATTCCATATTCCATTGATATTCATCATTAAGGATTTCTTTAAAATAGTGTAAAAATCTCGTCTCGTTCTCGTGAACCCAATCTCGTGTCTCGTCTCGTGGAGTAGGCGTCTCGTCACACCCCTACAAACGAGTGAGGTTGAATATCATGGATTATTTTATTTTTTTTTTAGTTCAGACATTAAAAGTCAGATAAGTTTATACCTTTTTTCCCAAATCATTGAATTTCATAGATTATTTTTTTACATTTAACTTTCCATTTATTAGAATTGGAATTGTGTGTGTGTGTTTCTTGTGTTTTGCCTATTGTTATGGTTGGTCAATATTTTCTGTGCAATTTTATTCCTTTTAAGAAGTAGCCAGTGATTCACACTCATTCTTTGGGAAACAATTTTATTCCTTTCCCTTTTGTCAGCCGGCAGTCAAATATATTAAACAATATGATTTTGAACATCAAGCAGCTTAAGTTGTTTTGTTTTGCTAAAATGGGAAAAATAAGGTGGATGAGCTTTTTACACTGCCAAAAATCCTTTTCTTAATTAGATGTCTTGTTTCTAGTCCAAATATCTAACAATTCTTAAATCAAAAAGCATTTTCTAGACAAGCGAAACATGTTTTAAGAAATATGTCAAAATTGAGTTGTTCCTTAAAATAAGCAAAATTATCTCATGTGAAATAGAAAAACAAGATTATTTTGCTTGTTTTAAGGAAAAAGTTTTTGCTTATCTAGAAAATGCTTTTTGATTTTTAGAATTTTTAGATATTTGGACTAGAAACACCAGTGTAGGCAGTGCAAATCAGGGAATAGTCAGGGAATTTGACATGTTACTTAGACTTGCAATCCTATTGTTTGCAAAGGTTTTATTGAATTATCTGTTTTGTGTGTGTGTGTGTGTGTGTGTGTGTGTGTGTGTGTGTGTGTGTGTGTGTGTGTGTGTGTGTGCGTGTGTGTGTGCGTGTGCGTGTGTGTGTTTGTCAGATCCACAGAGCGTCAGCAACAATTATCGAGCCGACGGGAGAATCCGACAATCCTCTGAGATTCACCTCAGGTCTGGTGGTGGCGTTAGATATCGATGCTACTCTTGAACATGTGCAAGATCCACAGACAACAGTCAAAGTGCAGGTCAGAAGCTTTATTAAGTTACCGCTACTAGCGTTTATTAGCGTTACAAATCAGTGTAGTTAAATGTACCATTCATGAACGTTATTCAGCGTTGTTCTTGGTCGTTCCACAGGTTTTGTATCCTGATGGACAGTCCCACATAATCCACCCCAAACCTGGAGATTTCAGGACTCCAGGACCAGGCCGTGTGCGACTGATCACTCAGGTTTATCTCTCTCATTCTGCATGGACAGGTGGGTTTCCATTTGAAATATCGTTTTCTGCTTATAATTATAAACATGTCATCTACAACGGGTTTAATTGCATCTAAGGTCATAAAAACATTGTAATTTATTCAGAATATGCATTTAATATTAGAATCCTTTAGATTTTGTTACAGTTCGCTTGAATCAATTCAATGCTTAAAGGTGCAGTATGTAAGTTTGACACCCAGTGGTTGAACTGGGTATTGCACTCCTGGATCAAAACAAACGCAAGCGCTGGTTGCCAGATTGAGTACAGAAGCGAGTGATTTAAACTGTGTTCTAAATAAAAGCAACAACACGCGATAGAGGGAATATTCTCCATATTAAAAGGAGTTTTGGTTCTAACAAACACCTCGAATTGATATATTAGAAACGGCTTCTATTTCTCACAGCTGAACAACAGAAAACTGACAGTGATGACCTCAGGTAAAACTCATGTGCTTTATTCAGTGCTAAATGCTAACAATGTGAGTTTGCATGCTATTTTACAGGAGATTTATTGCCATTTATTGAAAGCAGCTGCAGATAGTTCACCTCAGATCTTGAAAATACAATAAACCGCTTGAAATTGAACTTTAGAACTGAACACATATGAGTGATTCAGCATCTACATTTAATAATGTTAAAGAAGGTTAACATGTACTAAATAGATTATAAACCTTACAGTTTCGTGAGTGAGTGCACTATTCTGTGCTTCTGAATGGCTGTATTTACATACATCGTGTTTCGTCTGGTGCAAACAGCCAAACTGCTCATCACTGCGTATCTCGTCACAAAGCGTGTTGTTAGGACACGCGGTTACAATGTAACCTGCTCACCTAATGTTTACGCTCGTAATATTTATATCATTTTCTAATTAAGTGAAGTTTCACAAACAAATTTCGAGAGGAACACGTGATATGATTGACCGCAGCTGATCTCTCATCTACAATCATTAGCTAGCCAATCAGACCAATTCAAACTCACTATAAGTAGCCTAGGAAAAATCTCTCCCTTATCTTCATTTTCGAAGAAACCCCCCATCCACCCCTTCTTCCCCCCCCCTTTCTTCCTTTACCTCGGGGAGCTCTCGAGAACCACCTGATCTTGTTACTCCCCTTATATGCTCCATAGACCAGGCGGGAGCCCTGGGCTCAACTATCTCAGAGCTCAGGGTTTCTTTCCCGGGACAGCATGCCAAACCAGCTAACATTTGTCAAACAATATCTAAGTGCGAACTCTTAAACAACCTCATGTGGAACTGAATCTGTCTCATTTCGACGTCTGATACTGTCCACTGGAGATCTCATCTTCGGTCATGGGTGCATGCTTTTAGAGCTTTTTCCAACAAGGCAACCCGGAGTGCTGAATTATAATTGGCTAAACTGGCATTGTGCAGGTTAAAATGACCTAAACAAAGACAGCGTTCTGGCACGGAAAAAACATTTTCAAAGCAGAATATCTGACTTCAGCATTGTTTTTCAGTTAAACAAGAATGTTTACTTAGGATGTTTCTTAAATATCTGCAAACATATTATGGCGTTTTAAAACTTTAGAAGAGTTAAAAACTTACATACAGCACCTTTAAAAAGGACAAAAATTACTTTTATAAGGGGTTTAAACAGAGTTGTGTGGAAACAGTCTGTGAATATAACCAGCTTCTAATGGTAAAAACTAATTAAAGGTGCTGTGTTTGACTCTTCTAAAGCTTAAAAATACTTAAAAGAATATGTTTGCAGATATTTAAGAAACATCCTAAGTGAACATACTTGTTTATCTGAAAAACAAAAGTCAGATGTTCTGCTTTAAAAATGTATGTTACGGAACGGCTGTCTTTGTTTTGGTTTTTTTAACCCGCCCAATTCCAGTTTAGCCAAATATATTTCAGCACCCCGGGTTGCCTTGGTGGAAAACTTGGTTTATTCATTTAGACAAGTATGTGTTCGCGACCGAAATGCGACCTTCGGTGGACAGTAGCAGCCTCCCAAATGAGACTCAATGAGGTTATTAATTAGCAAATTAATAAAAATATTACAAACGTAAATATTAGGTTAGCAGGTTACATTGTAACCCCGTGTCCTAACAACACGCTATGTGACGAGATTTGCTGTGATAAGTAATTTGGCTGTTTGCACCAGATGCAAATTTAAATACAGCCATTCAGAAGCACATAATAGTGCACTTACTGCACTCCAACTAAATGGTAAGGCTTATAATTTAATTAATACATACTGAACCTCTTTAACATTATTAAATGTATCGTTACATGCTGATTCACTGATGTTGGTTTGCACTGAGTCAATTCAATTCAATTCAGTTCATCTTTATTTGTATAGCGCTTATACAATGTAGATTGTGTCAAAGCAGCTTCACATGGAAGTTTATAGTGAATTGAAACAGTGTCAGTTCAGTTTTCAGTGTTTAAGTTCAGTTTAGTTTAGCTCAGTTCAGTGTGGTTTAATAATCACTACTGAGAGTCCAAACACTGAAGAACAATTCCATCGATGCGCAGCTCTACAGATCCCGAACCATGCAAGCCAGTGGCGACAGCGGCGAGGAAAAAACTTCACCAATTGGCGAAAGTGAAGAATTTAAAAAACCTCGAGAGAAACCAGGCTCAGTTGGGCACGACCATTTCTCCTATGGCCAAACGTCTTGTGCAGAGCTGCAGTCTAGGCGCAGTCACAGTTCTAAATAGTGCTGTGCGATTTTGGGCAAAATGTCTGTATCTATATTGTATAAATTCTGTATCGTAGCTTCTTACTGCTAAAATGCAGTGAGTGTTTAGTTAAAAAAGGAACTGAAAAGATATTAACTAACTCCAGCTTTGATTCAAATTTGTTTGGAAATATTTAGAAATTAAACACAAATTTTTCTCTAGAGCAAACAGTAGTGAGTTAGCTATCTCCTGGTGTCTTTGTGATGATTTTTCTGCAACTCTGAAATTGTACTTTGCTGTTGCTTGCTACTAATAAGTGTCATTAGTAGGGCCAGACGGAATTTGCGGACAATTTTTGCTATTTCTGCTGAGAATTTTGGTAAAAATCTGCAGATTTTTGCGGAATTATTTTAGGAGTATCATAACTCAAACCTTAAAATGTGAAATAAAAAATAATATCTTTTTAACTTTTATTTAATGTTTAAAATGCAAATCCAATTAGATTAACAGTAAATAGTTAACTGTAAGTAAATAAACAGAATTAATGATGGGCTAAAAATCTGCGGAAAATCTGCGGAAAATCTGTGGAATTCTGCGCGTGCAGATTCCGTGTGGGCCTAGTCATTAGCAATGCTTTTAGTTGAATTTTTAGCAAGACACTCCTCATATAGCAGCAAGCCTGTGGTGCTTTTTTAGGTGCTGGTTGTTGTATTTCCTCCTGCTGTGGCAACATTTCTGTGATAGCTCTTACAAATTGATTTTGTTTGGTTTCTGTGACTTTGAAACCGTAATATTCCCATATTATCGACGTGCTGTTTTTTTTGTGTTTTTTTTTAATGATTTTGTCTATTAATGTTTCTGAAGTGGCAAACGCCATCATCCCACTTGTCCGCGCTTTCCTGTTTCTTTTATTGTGGGCTTTCCACATAGTTCGGTTGCACAATTCTGATTGGGCAGAGCAAAATTGTGTTCACTCAGTTAGTTAGTACGACTGTCACACAGACCGCAGTCACGCATTTGCTTTGAGTGGGGGAAATTATATAATACATAATTTTTCATAACGCAGCCTCTTGCTATTAGATAATTGCAGCGTTTTAAATCATGATTGCGATTTGATTTAGATTTATCGCACAGCCCTAGATCTAAAGTTTAATTTCAAAAGGTTTATTTAATTTTTAAGGTCTAATGTGAACTATCTGCTGCTGCTTTCAGTATATGGCAATACATGTCATGTAAAATGGCATTCAAACTCGCATTATTAGCATTTAACACTGAATAAAGCACATGAGGTTTACCTGAGGTTTGTCAGTTTTCTGTTGTTCAGCTGTGAGAAATAGAAGCCGTTTCTAATATATCAATTTGAGGTGTTGGTTATAACAAAAACTCCTTTTAATATGGAAATTATTCCTTCTATTCTGTGCCTCATCTTTTATTTAGAACACGGTTTAAATCAGCCTTTAGGCTCGATAGTTTGGCACACTCCTGTTGATGTTGTTAATCTGGCAACCTGCTCTTTATGTGTGTTTTGAAGCAGGCGTGCAATACCTAGTTCAACCACTGGGTGTCAAACTTGCATACTGCACCTTTAATTCTATTTTTTTATAATCACAATTGATAAAAACAGTCTGCGGAAACACTTTGATTGACATTATTAATGTCAGCTATGTTACATTACTTACGTTATTTTATAAAAACCCACATATGACCTGTTCTTTAAGATGTCATAATTTTTAGTCCAGAATCATTTTGCAGAAGCAGTTCTTGGTCTTGTCCTTGAATAAAACAATATTGCGAACACAAATCCTTCTCTGCTGGTAGCGAACAGCATGAGCCCTCACAGCTCCACAGATATAAATAGAACTGCATCTAGTCCAACAAGACGGCGTATTGCTCGAGTTATTTTCTATCTGCAAGTGTCTGCATGACCAAGCTGAATGCAGGTCTGCTTTGAGGAAAATCTAAATGTATGCTATTTCTTATGCACTTGTGGACTTGTGGAGTCGCATTTCCATGGTACTAAGAAATCTAAGTATAAAATACTAGTGAGTAAAAACTGCAACATGTATAATTTTTGGTTTTCCATTTCCACCCCTATATTAATAGTTCATACCATTGTAAGTGCATGTTTGCACCAGAAATATTAATTAATTGGTTTTAAACCGGCAAATCTAGAGCACCAACAGATAGCGTAAGTGTTCATAAAACATGTTTCTTGGTAAATAGGCAGTGTCTGTAAAACTATGTGTAGCTCGTATTTTATTATACACTTGCTTGCACCTTGTGTTTCATGGTTATCCATTAATAGGTACAGGAATACAAACCTTTATTTAATATCACAATTTTGAGAACCACTCAATATCCCTCAAAACAATGAAAACATTATAACAAGTTTGATTAATAAATTAGATGCAACTGAATTAAATATATAAACTTGGTTCACTGAGGCATATTACCGAACATAACCGAAAAACTTGTCAATGTATAATTCGCACCCTGTGTAAAAGTACTTGTATGGTCTTCCTTAGGTTAAGTCTATATTTAAGAATTTATGGTATATATACACTCACCGGCCACTTTATTAGGTACACCTGTCTGACTGCTCGTTAACGCAAATGTCTAATCAGCCAATCACATGGCAGCAGCTTAATGCATTTAGGCATGTAGACATGGTCTAGATGATCTGCTGCAGTTCAAACCGAGCATCAGAATGGAGAAGAAAGGGGATTAACGTGACTTGGCATGGTTGTTGGTGCCAGACAGGCTGGTCTGATCTACTGGGATTTTCACGCACAACCATCTCTAGGATTTACAGAGAGTGGTCTGAAAAAGAAAAAATATCCAGTGAGCGGCAGTTCTGTGGGCGCAAATGCCTTATTGATGCCAGAGGAAAACGGCCAGACTGGTTCCAGCTGATAGAAAGGCAACACTAATTCAAATAACCACTCGTTACAACCGAGGTCTGCAGAGAGCATCTCTGAACACACAACACGTCCAACCTCGAGGCAGATGGGCTACAGCAGCAGAAGACCACACCGAGTGCCACTCCTGTCAGCTAAGAACAGGAAACTGAGGCTACAATTTGCACCAAAACTGGACAATATAAGATTGGAAAAAACATTGCCTGGTCTGATGAGTCTCGATTTCTGCTGCGACACACTGATGGTAGGGTCAGAATCTGGCATCAACAACATGGAATCCCTTGTATTATGGTTCAGACTGGTGGTGGTGGTGTCCAAGCAGTGTTGTGTTCATATTTATGATTATGTTTTATTCATTCCACTTTGTCCACACGTGTAGTGAAAGAACAATAAAACTCGACTTCAGCTTGAGTCGCTTGATCTTAACATAAATCTTTCATTTTGAATGAACGGCGCATCTCATGTCTGTTTATTTCCTCTTTCAGAGCCGTGTCAGATTGAAGTGCGTCTGCTTCTGGCCTACAGCTCCAACAGCAGTAAACTGTCCTCCTCTAAACCCGCGTGGAACGAGAGTATGGACGGTCTGCCCACCAGCGAGAGCTCCATCGAGGGCACAATACACCTCAGCAAACCTGTCAAAGTGTTCATCATGCCCAAACCAGCCCGCCGCTGACACAGGAGCCCAGGCAAAAAACACACACAACCAGTCTAAGATTTTTAATGTGTATTGTGCTCATCAAGACTGCATTTATTTGATCAAATATACAATAGAAAATTCTGAAATGTTATTACAATTTTTAATAAATGTTTTCTCATATAATGTGGTGTACACTTTAATTCATTTCAGAGATTTAAAGCTGAATTTTCTGCATGATCACTCCAGTCTTTAGTGTCACATGATGCTTCAGAAATCAATTTATTATAAGAAGAAATATTTTTATTATTATATTTAGTGTTGAAAGCTGCTTTGTATTTTTTGTGGAAACTGTATACTGTTACAAAAACATTAATAAAATTATTTAGTTTAATTCATCAAGGACACTTGAAATTGTTCAGGAGTGAAAGTAAAATAAATTAAAGACATTTGTAATGTTATTTTTATTAATGTATGCATATTTGACATCATATATCTTTAATTTTGTTACTTTGCTTTCACTCGTGAACAATGTGTGTGTACATGTTTTTGTGACAAAGGACACAAATCTATATAATGACATGGGTGTGACACCGGTATTACAAGAAGGTGGTGAATTATGAGGACATTGCTGATGTCCTCATTTCCTAAAAAGCTTATAAATCACACAGAATGAGTTTTTTTCAGAAGGTAAAACTACACAGTTTCCTGTGATGGTTGGGTTTATGAGTAGGGTGGGGTTAGGGCAATAGATAATACAGTTTGTACGGTAGAAAAACAATGGAAACCTATGTAATGTCCTCACAATTCACAAAAACAAATGTCTGTTGTGTTATTTTTGAGCTTTTTCATCAAATTATCCTAAAAATCCTTCCTAGAAGGTTTCCACAAACAAAACTATGAAGCAAGAACAAATGTATTCAACATTAAATATTATAAGAATAGTTATTAACCAGTAATTATCATAATAAACCAGTAAATGAGCATATTAGAAGGATTTATGAAGGATCCTGTGACACTGAAGACTGGAGTATATTCAGCTTTGAATCACATACATAAATCGCATTGTAAAACATCAAAATCAAACAGTTTGATGTCACAATATTACTGTTTTATTGTAATTTTTGGATCAAATAAATCCAGTCTTGTTGACCTGATTAAATAAATCCTGATCCTAAAATTGTGAGCTGTAGTATACATATCTGCAATTAACAGCCAACACAAAAATCACTGTTATTTTCACTGTTATTTTTTATCCAAAATAAACTATTTTGTTCATTTGTATCTCTTGTGTATGCGTGTGCTAATGTAGTATTTTCAGAGCACAACTGTTTTCAATTTGTTTTCATTTTCACTAACATGAAAACCATCCTGAATCCAAATTATGAAGCTTGTATTAAGAAAGCGGTTGGTTTGAAGAGTAAGGCACATTAAACACTGTAGTAAACGTAATTCGCAGGTTGTGTTAATGTTGTCTTCAGCAGGTGGAGTGGAAGACACCGCCAACTTTTTCTCCTTTTCCTGCTAAAGCGTTGTATTCTCTAACAGCCTGCTCCGTCTGAAACACACGGACGTCGACTCCCTGCTTCTTCACGTAATCTAAGGTGGACGGAGGAACCTAAAACACAACAAATAAGCTGATTAGCAGGTTTAAAGGGCACAATATGTGCAATTTTGTTCATTAAAATATCCAAAATCACCAAAGAAGCTTTAAAGGGATAGTTAACCCAAAAATAATAATTACCCCATAATTTACTCACCCTCAAGCCATCCTCAGTGTAGATGATTTTATTCTGTCAGATGAACCCGTTCGGAGTAGTTTTACATTTTATCCTGGCTCTTCTATGAAAGAGCACATCAATCTATTGTAAAAAATGACCCATATGCCACCAGGAGGTTAACGCATATCTTATGAAGTGGATCAATATGTTTTTGTAGCACATAAATTCACCGGCCACTTTATTAGTTACACCTTACTAGTACAGGATTGAACCCTCTTTTGCCTTAAGAGCTGCCTTAATCCTTTGTGGCATAGATTCAACAAGGTACTGGAAATATTCCTCAGAGATTTTGCTCCATATTGACATGATGGCCTCACACAGTTGCTGCAAATTTGTCGGCTGCACATTCATGATGAGACTCTCCTTTTTTCATCACATCCCAAAGGTGCTCTATTGGGTTGAGATCTGATGACTGTGGAGGCCATTTGAGTACAGTGAACTCATTGTCATGTTCAAGAAACTAGTCTGAGATGATTTGTGCTTTATGACATGGTGCGTTATCCTGCTGAAAGTAGCCATCGGAAGATGGTACACTGTGGTCATAAAGGGATGGACATGGTCAGCAACAATACTCAAGTAGGCTGTGGCATTTACACAATGCTCAGTTGGTATTAATGGGCCCAAAGTGTGCCAAGAAAATATCCCCCACACCATTACACCACCACCACCACCAACCTGAACTGTTGATACAAGGCAGGATGGATTATCCAACCATCCAACATAATTATACAGCATGGAAAAGCCATGATACTATTTAAAACTACTCCAATTGTGTTTGTCTGACAGAAAAAAGTCATATATTCCAAGGATAGATTGAGGGTGAGAATTATGGCGTCATTTCGATTTTTTTGGGTGAATTACACTTTTATAACATATAATATTTATTAGACTGCACAGAGATGCATTATAACAGAAGGCATAATAAAAGCTCTCGTCAGAAATTGCTTCAACGTTTTTCTTGTTTCACTTCGTTCAGATTTACTCTGCTTCATACTACCATGAATACTTTAGCTCATCCATCAACATGATCTCTGCAGGAGTCCTCTAGAATAATAAACACCACAACTCCTGTCAGGGTTGGTGTAGGGAAAAGGAGCGAGGACCCAAGTGCAGAGTAAATTATAATTTATCTATAATAAAATAAAACAAAAAGGCAAAACAAACAACCCCGAGGGGGAAAACATTAATAAAACAAACAAACAAACCAGACTGAGACTAGAATAAAACAGCGCGATGCCGACACGCACACTCACAACGGCGCGCACACAGAGACACACACAATGACAGAAAACAAGTGCTCGACCCTAGAAAATTCGAGCCAAGCACTTCAGGACAGGACAAGACAGAGCTAGTGTCTGGACTCTGCCACCAAAACAAGAATTTACAAGACCAGAGTGGCAGAACCCTGACAACTCCTATGATTCCACACTCAGTCATCAAAATATGTCTTTGTTTGTTGCCAATATGCGCCCTCTAGTGGTCATACTGCGCCTTTAAGTATTACAATATTCAGGTGACTTCCGCAAACTTACCTGTAGAGCTTCACTCATCCCTCTTCCTATGACCAGCGTCTGCACTCCTTTCCTCAAAATCTCCTCCAAATCAGACGGCTGGACACCTGGATGATGCTGAAAGTATAGATGCACTTGAATAAGTCATATTTAAAGGGATTGTTCACACAAAAATGACAATTCTGTCACTATTCACTCATCCTCCACTTGCTCCAAACCAGTTTCTTTCTTTAAAAAAAAGTTATACTGAGGAATGTTGGATTAAACAGGCATTGACTTCCATAGTATTGTATTACTATGGATGTTAATGGCTGCTTTTATCCAGCATTCTTCAGAATATCTTATTTAGTGTTCAACAGAAGAACGAAACTCATAAAGGTTGAGTGTGAGTAAATGAGGGAATTTTCATTTGTGGGTGAACTATCCCTTTAACACAAGCAGTTTTATGTGGTGTCATTCAGCTTTCAATTTGATTTTTATTTGTAAATAATATCTCGCAAAAATTTTATCACTGAACAAAAATGACACCATTTTATTGTCGTGATGTACTGAAAAATATCTTTGCATCTAATAAGCCCATGTTACCCCAACTTTGCACCGATTGGAACAAATTACCAATTATTCTTAAAAGCTAAATTTAATGCCAGTTCAAAGAAAAATTTAATGCTGCTTTTTAATGCCATTTAAGCTAAAATCTATGCAATTGTTTTTAATGCATTTATCTTAACCCTGTCTTGTCGTCGATTCCAGTTGTAAGAGCAACAAATAATAACTTGACCTCTTGATGATCATTTAGAAAAGTGTCAGAAGGGTGGATTTTTCAGATGAATCATCTGTTGAACTGCATCCCAATCATCACAAATACTGCAGAAGACCTACTGGAGCCAAGATTCTCACAGAAATCAGTCAAGTTTGGTGAAGGAAAAGTCATGGTTTGGAGTTACATTCAGTATGGGGGCGTGCAAGAGATCTGCAGAGTGGATGGCAACATCAACAACCTGAGGTATCAAGACATTTATGCTTACAAATGTAATTACATTACAAACCACAGGAGAGGGTAAATTCTTCAGCATGAATAAACGCAAAGAAGGTCAAGGTGCTCCAGGATTGGCCAGCCCAGTCACCAGACTTGAACATTATTGAGCATATCTGGGGTAAGATGGAGGAAGCGTTTAAGATGAATCCAAATAATCTTGATGAACTGTGGGAGTCCTGCAAGAACGCTTTCTTTGCCATTCCAGATGACTTTATTAATAAGTGATTGTTAATCACTGCAGAGATGTATACTGTAGATGCAGTCCTCCAAGCTCATGATGGAGTCAGACACAATATTCATTCTGTTTCCACTGCAGCATGACTTTATATTCTATACTGGACATTAGTTCTGTTAAGTGACAAGACTATTGTCTAAGCTAAGCCAGAGCTTACTGTCCTAATGAAATAATTAATGATCAAGGCATGATCATGTTTTATTTTGGTAAAATAAGTGTAATCTAGAGGCCTTTGCCTTTCATATAAGCCACTTCTGATACCAAATGATCAACTAGAAGTCAAGTTATTATTTGTTGTTCCTAAAACTTGGATAGGCGACAAGACTTTTGTCAGGTAGTGTATATAAAATCACTTGTAAGGTATTGAACTGGACCATTAAATGAGTTATAAGAGTAATTCTTTTGAACTTGAGATTTAAACGTCAAAAGCTGAATGGAGCTTCCTTTTGATGTGCAGTTTGTCAAAATAGTCAATTTTAGTTGTCAGTTTATTGTCATTTTATTTTGACTGAGATACTTGAAAATAATGAAAAGTAGAATAATTTAGGCATAATGTACTATAATAAAATGTAATATATAATGTAATACAGTGTAATATAATATAATAAAATGTGAAATTTTAAAAGTAATGAAAGTTTTAAAAAGCAATGCATATTATTAATAAGAAATGAAATGTTGACATACTTGCAAAATAAAATTTACTAAACGTTTGGTAACACTTTATTTTGATGGTCCATTTGAGTATTAGTAGACTCTGCTTAACATTTAACTGACTATAAGAAACTTTTCTAGTACATATAAGTACATTTTCTGGTACTAACTCTAACCCCAAACTAGCAGTCTACTTATAATCTATTGAGAATTAGTTGGCATGTAGATGCAATGTAACTTAAATTCAACACACGGACCATCAAAATAAAGTGTGACCCAAAATGTTCATGGATTTTTACATACTAATTTTTGTCATTAAAGAAAATTAGATTTTTTTTGTACTCCTACAATGTATTATTGACTACTCCTACAAATACACCTCAGGTTTTGTGGTTCAAAGTCACATTTGACATGGACATCTAAAACAGGATGTGTTTGTAATGTGAATTACATTAGTATTATTAGTTTGATTCCTAGGGAGGAATGCATGAACCAAACAACTGTGAACCTTGATGCAGTGAAAGTGTCTTCTGTCTGTTAAATGCACAGCTAAATCATGTTACAGTGATTTGCAGATATTATGAAGATAAGCTGAAGCTGATCTCACATTTGTGCCGGTTTCACGCCAGTCCCAGGCGCGGCTGCCACCAGGCCACACTTTACAGTCTTTATAGGATGTGGAGCAACCTTTGACCTTCATGTGGCCCCAGGATAAGGAAGCAATTTCTGGAGATGACATGATCAGCTTTTTTTGTAACAGGGTAGAAGAGAATGCACATTAATTCAGTAAGTCTGGACTTTTTATATTGCATTCTACCATACTAAATGGAAAAGTACTATGCTATTTGTATAGTTACTTGGTGTGTAAATACAATAGCACAATCTGGCAACATTATTGTACAGTGTTTTAAGATATATCACATCAATTCAGTAAGTCTGGACTTTCTTTGTTACATTCAACTATAGTATGATTACTATGTGGAAAAAGTACTACGCTATTTATATAGTTACTTGGAGTGCAAGTACAATAGTACAATCTGGCAACATCATTGTACAGTGTTTTAAGACATATCACATCAATTCAGTAAGTCTGCACTTTTTATATTGCATTCTACCATACTATATGGAAAAATACTATGCTGTTTATGTAGTTACTTGGGGGTGTAAATACAATAGCACAATCTGGCAACATCATTGTACAGTGTTTTAAGATATATTACTAAAAACACTGTACAATAATGTTGCCAGATTGTACTATTGTATTTACACTCCAAGTAACTATATAAATAGCATAGTACTTTTTCACATAGTAAGCATACTATGGTAGAATGCAACAAAGTCCAGACTTATATTTTACATCAATTCAGTAAGTCTGGACTTTTTATATTGTATTCTGCCA
>CAIGQZ010032693.1:4814974-4832639 GCA_903798205.1 Danio tinwini
ATTATTGTGTTAGTATACTATTTAAAGTGCTAAAACTACAGCAAAAATGAATTCATTTATTGACAATTAGACATACTATTATAGCAATTAACTTATATAGAATAAGTTAAATTACTAAGTTGCTAAATTGAAATGTATAATATAAATACATAATAAAAGTAAAAGTATTGAAATATAGACTTAAAAAGACAGTGAAAATGACATTTTTATTTATATTATTATAATAAATGCAGTATTTGTATATTAGTAATACTTTAATAACTTTGCACTCTTTTAAGCCCTTTACAAAGTTTCTTAAACTATAGCTAAATTATAATTTTTTCCTCAAAAGTGTTTTAATGAACATAAATGCCAGACATAAAATATACAGTAAATAAATTTTGAACTTTTTATCTTTTTTTTTAGTAAAATCCCAACACAAAACAAACCCTGTCACATCCATACACATTTAAGTTCTATAAAAATATATATAATAAAAATGTTAAAAAATAAATAAATACTGATAATAAGTTAAAAACATATTCATTTATTTCTAAAATATATATATATATAATTTCAAATAAATATATTAAGAATAAAGAAAGTAAAGAAAGAGAAAAGGGAAACTCCTACTCTTCTGAAAATACTGACGGATACTGAGGTTGATGAACCAGGAAGTTTCGTAGTGGGTTCTCAAAGTATGGTAAAACGAGAAAACCTTGAAAAAATTATGGCACTACTTGCTGTAACGTGCAAAGTGATGGTTTATTTACAGAGTATGAGAGTGAAAACCAAAATAACTCAAAAACCCAGCAAACATAAACCAATATACACTTATTAAAAGGCAAGTATAAACATCTGTGCATGTTCATAAGTTGTTAAATATAAAGATACTGCAGACAATAAAATTAAATATACTGTTTAATTAGTGATGTTTAGATTACTGTTTAATTAGTAATTAGTCATATTTATATGTTCACATATTTTAAGTTTACTTTAATTATATGTATATGTAAATATTGCTCTGGAGCACTTCACAGCAAACCAAAGATTGGATCGGAAATGCGGCCGGTCGGAAGTGCACTATGCACATCACTATAGCAGCGTTTTTTTATGACACTGTATACAATTATTTTTACAGTACTGTGACGGTTGGGTTTAGGGTGGGGGTGGGTGATAAAATACAATTAATTTGGTAATTTAATAGATAGCATAAATAATACTCGGTACAACTACTGTTTTTTACGTTGCAGTGACGGTTGGGTTTAGGGTTGGGGTGGGGGTAGACGTTAATAAAATACAATAAATGGGAAATTTAATAATTCTCGTTAACTTCTGTCCGCAACCATATCCGATCTAGCAACAACCATCAAAGACTATTTAGCCAGGCCACTGGGAGGCGCTCCAGAGCAACCGAAAGCCAACTCGACTGAAATCTTCATCTGATGTAAAATAGGTTGCCAAGTAATATAAAGCACATTGGTACAGCCTCTTATAGTATAATGTATTTTTTACAAGGTCATGTGATGTAAAGTCTATAAAAACTAATTATCAATTTTAAATGAAAAACTAAAATATAATTACTATAAATTATTAACATTTTCACCCTTTTTTGCTTCGCCAAATAAAAAATAAAAAACAGTGTAAATGAGGCACAGAGGGGTTTCTAAAATGATCCAGGCCAGAAAATGGGTATTGTCTTTGTATTGTTTATTCAATTGCAAAAGAGTTAATAAAAGTATTTAATTTATTCATTAATATTCCAATGAAACAGCATTCATCTGTTTTCTTGTATATGTCTGTGTCAGATCCTGCTGTGTGACCTGTGTGACAGCGGCTATCATACGGCCTGTCTGAGGCCTCCGCTGATGATTATTCCTGATGGAGAATGGTTCTGTCCGCCCTGCCAGCACGTACGCGCTTAAGTTTCTCTCTGTGTGTGTGTTTGTGTGTGTGTGTGTGTGTGTATCTGCAATAGTCACATCAGATCATCTGCAATGTTGAGTCTGGATTATAGTTGACCAGGAGCTACTGAATTAGTGTTTAATTACTGTATTTATACGCAATTAAGACGATTTATGCAGAAAAGGCTTACTTTTGTCTTGTTTCTAGTCCAAATATTCAATTCAGTTTATCTTTATTTCTTTAGCGCTTTAACAATGTAGATTTTGTCAAAGCAGCTTCACATAGAAGTTCTAGTAGACTGAAACTGTGTCAGTCCAGTTTTCAGAGTTGAAGTTCAGTGTGGTTTAATATTCACTGCTGAAAGTCTAAACACTGAAGAGCAAATCCATTGATGGGCAGCTCCACAAGTCCTAGTTTTTTTTTTCCTTCACTTTTGTCAATTGGTGAAGTTTTTTCCTCGCCGCTGTCGCCACTGGCTTGCTTGGTTTGGGACTTGTGGAGCTGCGCATGGATGGATTTGCTCTTCAGTGTTTGGACTCTCAGCAGTGAATATTAAACCACACTGAACTGAACTAAACTGAACTAAACTGGACTGACACAGTTTCAATCTACTATAATCTTCCATGTGAAGCTTCATTGACACAATCTACATTGTAAAAGCGCTATAGAAATAAAGATGACCTGATTTGAATACTTCTTTTTTTTTCTAGAAAGCCTAGTAACGCATTAAAACAGTGTGTAAAAGTCCATCTATTAGCCCAATGACGAAACTAAAAAACATGGTTGAAGGTTAAATGCACGTAAGCCTTTTCCAGTGGTTCTGAAAAGAATTCTGTTATTTAGTAGAATTTATTTATATTAGTTTTTAGCTCCGAATTTACTCTGAATCCATTTTTAAGTGATCGTAATGTTTATAGACTGTATTTCTAATTTTAGGAACCGATCACAATAATCATTTATGACTTAATTTAGAGTTCTGATCTATCTGTTCCCATACTCTTCAATTTATACGTTCATTAGAGACCAAACGGCGCTCAGAGTTTCACGCCCCGGGTTTGCGTGTCTTCTCACGGACAGTATGTCGACACTCTGAAATTAGTCAGAGGGTGCATGATTACCTAATATTCAAATAGACTGGTTGCCAACTGCTCACTCATACTAAAAGAACAGCTCACTTAGTCAAGCTAGCTTCAGTGGTTAAATAATTAAAAGATCTCCATGCTAATGTGCCAACTGCTACGTATAGCCTATGTGTCTAATAATCAAATAATTATGCCGCTCATAAAGGTAGCGAAAGACTCCACGTAATCTACTGGATATAAAAGATTTCAGGAGAATTCAGAATGAGTCAAAACTTAACATTTTATTCGTCAGGTAAAATTGTATAATGCCAATTATATAATAAAACAATCATCAAGCCAATTCAGAGAGGATACTGTAACAATATAACATCCATTACTCAAGGATAAATCAAAGAGTTAAAGATACATACCCGACCAGAGAAATACATTGCAGCATAAGTCTCAGAGTTGCTGCAACGGGGTCTTGGTTACAAGATTCCCATGACCCATATCACATCTTTACCTTATATACTCGACTCAGAACAAACAGCCATCAATTCAAGACAATAGAGGCGTCACAGAGACCCCTGCCTGGTGAATTTGAGATGTTAATCCTCACTAGAGGAGGGAGCATCTGGCAGTGATTTTATCAAAGTCAAAAACCAAATCAACATATACAAATGAAATATTATAGTAAAATTAAGACCACCTTACCAATCACACAGAGACATTTAAAATGATACCAAACATGAATACAGTGCTATAACATACATCATATTAAAACCTTGAGCATTTTATGTGGAATGTGCTCTGATGGAGAAAGGTAGCTTAAAGGTCAAGAAGGGGGCTTGAGGTGAAATGAGAAGGGTGAACTTTCTCGCATTCTCCCCTGGTGAGATGTAGCCCTGTGTTTTCAGCCTACGTTTGGATTGTCAACAGTGATTTGAATAGAACAGTTGAACAGCTGGTTTCTTTATCTTCTTCTCAGACCCGAAAGTTTGTTATTTTATTGCAACTCATGAAATTCCATATCAGCTCTCAGGATCTGACATTCTGGAGAGGTTTATCCATCTTACAAATGTAAAGCTGGATTTATACTTTAGCCTGGCGCCGCATCGCGTACCTCCGCTGATTGCGCATGCACACCTAACGAAATGGACGAGGCTTTATACTTGCCGCGTTTGACATTGTGATATTCGACAAACGACAGGGGGCGGCCAAAAGAAACTGACTGTAAAGTCAGACTGATAAACAGAGAAGTAGAAAGTGTCCGGAACTACGTCATATTAATAATATCATTCAATACTTTTAAACAAATTATTTTTATTGTTTTTATAAATTATTTTTATGATTATAAGGATCTTTATAAACCATTCAAAATGTTTCTTTGATGCATCACTTGCTTTTATTCATATCTCGGACAGTTTTACCTATTATAGTTCAATATTAATGACAACAGAACATGAGTTGCTCTACAATTATACTTTTTATTATGAAAAGAATAAAAGTAAATAAAAAAGTACACTTACTACAAAATACAGATGTTTTTTTTATTATTTTATTTAGCCCACTCCACATTTCACACATTACTGTCTGGCTTGTTTCTGTCCTATACATATGATAAAAAGGCAATAATGGTCCAACATTCCTGACCATTATCACCAATAAAGCCTAGAAAAACAGGGCATCAGTATATTGTAAACCGATAGGTTCAAATATTACTTTCCAGTTATCAAAGGAATAATTTGTTCCTTAATTATAGTTTTGTAACTATTAAATTGTTTCAAATTTAAAATTGTAACATATACATCAGTGTTAATCCCATGGGCGTCGCCAGGCCTGTTTTTATATTTTTACTCAGCCCCCCTATTAGCCTATTATGCATATATATATATATATATATATATATACATACATACTCGATTTAAGAATTGTTTTGATATTTTAGATTAAAATGAGACAAAGCAAAGCAAGAAAAGCGTTTTTTTGCATTGCCATATATTCAATTTTTATAGCTGAATACTGTTTGACTCCCCAGAAAACCCTCAAATAGTGCTCTTCAAACCATCTTGTGAAAGTGTATTCATATCACAATATTTAGAAAAATAAAATATTTCAATATCAGGTTTTTCCAACATCGTGCAGCCCTGTGTGTCTGTGCGAGCTGTATTAATGATGTGTGTGTGTTGTTGTCGTTTACAGAAGCTTCTCTGTGAGAGGCTGGAGGAGCAGCTTCAGAATCTGGACACTGCTTTGAAGAAGAAGGAAAGAGCTGAACGCAGGTACAGATTCTTACACACATCTAAGCACATATTATAGATAATGTTTGGTTGCATAAGATTTAGAGTTTTGGTCGATGTTTTCTCTCTTTCAGACGCGAGCGGCTAGTATATGTGGGCATCAGCGTGGAGAACATCATACCTGGCCCAGTGAGTATGCCATGGGTGTTATAATTTAGTTTAGTCTAGTTTTATTTTATTTTATTTAATTACTTTTATTTCATTTAATTTAATAATATTTTACTTTGTTTTTATTTTATTTTACTTTTATTTTAATTAAATGTATTTTATTTTACTTAAACTTTTATTTAATAAATTTTTACTTTTTATTTTATTTCACTTTTATTTTATTACTTTTATTTAATTTAATTTAATAACATTTTACTTTGCCTTTTATTTTACTTATTTTACTTTAACTTTTATTTTATTTTATTTTATTCTATTTATTTTAACATTTTTACTCTACTTTTATTTTGCTTTAATTTAATTTTATTACTTTAATTTTATTTTATTTAATAACATTTTACCTCACTTTTTATTTTACTTAAAAAAATCTTAAACTTTTATTTTATTTATTTATATTTATTTACTTTAATAAAATTCTACTTTGGGCTGCATGGTAGAGCAGTGGGTAGCACATTCGCCTCACAGTAAGGTCACTGGTTCAAGCCTCGGCTAGGCTAGTTGGCGTTTCTGGTTGGAGTTTGCGTATGGGTGTTTGCCAGTAATGGGTTGGAGCTGGAAGGGCATCCGCTGCGTAAAACATATGCTGGATAAGTTGCGGTTCATTCTGCTGTGGCGACCCCAGATTAATAAAGGGACTAAGCCGAAAAGAAAATGAATGAATGAATGAATGAATGAATGAATGAAAATTTAACTTTTATGTAATTTTTATTACACTTTTATTTATATGTATTTACTTTAATTTTATTTCACTTGTATTTATTTATAGTTACTTTTATTTTATTTTACTTACTGTTATTTTATTTAATTTTACTTTCATTTAATTTGATTAAGTTTTATTATATTTATTTATTCTATGTTATAATTAATAATAATACATTTATTATAGTTATTATATTATTATGTAATTAATAATAATAATTAATATTTTATGTTATAGTTATATTATTTTAATGCATTGTATTTTTATTTCTTAAATGTATGTAATTTTGTTTATTTTGTAATTAGAATTATTTTATTATTATTATTATTATTAATATTTTTATGTTTTTATAATTATATTTTTATGACGTCACACACATTTTTACATTTCCTGTAACAGTGTAAAGCACTATGCTGTAATCATACTCAGTTTTACCATGTGCAATACTACAGGTATGCCATATCTTAATTAAATAATTACAGGAAAAGTATATTCAAATATATTAGGCTGCTTTATTTGGTTTTAAGTTTGTGCTGCTTCTTCGTGACAGGATGGTGACGGGGAGGATGGCTTGATGGAGAAGAAAAAAGACCCAAAGAAGAGTAAAAATCTAGGACGGCGATCGACTAGAACGAGGAAATCCATCAGTTATAGGTAATCAATAATTCTGGAAACGCTTAACAATGAGGATCTCTTTGTTTTACATCATGGTAAAAAATCTGGTCACATAAACAAATAATTATTACTAACAGTTGAACTAATAAAGAACAGATTAATACATATAATGTAACCAGGGCCTAAAACTAACATTCTGCAACACCTGCCTATGGCCAGTTACCAGCAAAATATATTTATTTACTGATCATGAAACTATGTGATTTATGTACAAACTGGTGAAGACAATTAACTTAAAAGCATTATTATTATTATTATTAATAATAATATGACTACTACTACTATATTTTATTGTTGTTATTTTTTATCACAAAATTATTATTGATAATATATGAATTATTGATTAATTATTCGCTATTATTATTTTTTATTAACTTATAATTTTTTTATTATCTTGTATCATTTAGTTACAATATAAAATAAAGAAATATCTTAATACTATTGAACTATAAGAAATATATATACAGTTGAAGTCTATTCGAAAATTATTCGCCCCCCTTTGAATTTTGTTTTCTTTTTTAAATATTTCCCAAATGATGTTTAACAGAGCAAGGAAATGTTTACAGTATGTCTGATAATATTTTTTTCTTTCTGAGAAAGTCTTATTTGTTATATTTTGGCTAGAACAAAAGCAGTTTTTACATTTTAAGAACCATTTTAAGGTCAATATTATTAGCCCCTTTAAGCAAATTTTTTTTTTGCGATTGGCTACAGAACAAACCATCGCTATACAATAACTTGCCTAATTACCCTAACAGTACAAACATAAAAATAAAACATTGTGAAAAATGAGTTGTGTGTAATAACAATGAAATGACATAAGGAGAAAGTGCTGAACTACTAAACCGTATTTAATACTCTATATTAAAGGCTTTTTTGGTGCTGGCAGCTTAAAGACGCCTCTCATATGGAGAATGAAGTCACATGCATTGCTCAGGTGTGAGTTTTTCACAGACTTCAACAGAGTGTCAAAATCTTGATGCTTCTGTGGGTCTCGTCTATCAAATCTGACCTTTATTTTGTATTTTCTATTGGGTATAGGTCAGGTGATTGGCTGGGCCATTCTACAGCTTGATTTTCTTTCTCTAAAAGCATCTGAGAGTTTACTTGGCTGTGTTTTGGATCATTGACTACGTTTACATGGACACCAATAATTCAATTTTAATGCGATTAAGACAATACTTTGATTAAGAGTCTACCATGTAAACAGCGATATTTGATTATTTTAATCAGAAATAGAGAAAGAGAAATGGAATTAAGGCTGTACTCACACTATGTACCGTTGCCTTGAACCGGGCCAAAGCACGCTTGCCCCCCCTCCTGTCTCCCCCGATGGCCCGCACTCACATTACATTCGGGCCTGGGCGCACTTACGTCATCGATGACGTGCTGCTCAGTAAGAGCTCTCGCTCAGCACAGTGGACACTTCTTTAGTTATATTAAGTTGTTTGATATGTGGCGACAGGCAGTCTAAAATTTCGCCGAACAGATCAGCCACTTTTGACACTCATAAACAATCATAAAGTCCTCGTGCTGCAGGAATTAGGAGGTTTGCTGAAGGCGCAGCTGACATGCAGTGAGGGGTTTGCGTCTTTAATAATCTACAACGTTCATTGCGTTCATTGAACAATATGATTGATTAATTAATCCATATGGAACAGTCCCTTAAAAGTCATGTCTCGCTTTCAGTTTCGGGCTTAGGCACATGTGCACTCACACTGCAAGCATACCGCGCCTGAGCCCAAGTGAACCATGCTCAGGCCCACCTCTTCCAAACGGGCCAGGGCCGCCCAAGTGAACCATGCCTGAGCCAGATTCAGAGCACTCACACTTCTCAAACGATTCGGGATTCGGGCCTGGGCACGGTTTGGATAGCATAGTGTGAGTACGGCCTAAGACATGTGGAGTATGCCGATTTTAGTCGCATTATTGAAGTGCAGTACATGCATGTAAACACCTTTATCAAACTATTACCGTCATGTAGGATTTGTTTAGGCCGCTTTTTGCGACAAGATAGTCCACACACACACACATACCCAGACACACACACACACACACATGGCTGATTGACACTCTTTGCACCTACCCTTGTCAGTGCAGACCACAGACACCATCGTGAAATGCGGAGGTTTTTTTCTTCCATTCAGCATGTGCTGTGAGCATCCATTAAAACAACTCTTCCAGAAGTTCATAGTTGCATTTAATATCTCGTTTGTCACGGTGTGCTTGCATGAAATGTTCCTGAATGAAAGTGCCAAACTGCAGTTAAAGTCAACAAATTAAAAATGAAACGCCTGAAATTACACAAAACTCCAGAGGAAATGCGGATAGCGCGGTGACACAATGACATTAATAGAATTATGTGCTATAACATGTAAAACGAGATCATGAAAGTAACACTCAAAAAGCAAATAATCTGATTATTGATGTCCATGTAAACGTAGTCACTGTCTTGCTGAAATGTCCACCCTGCTTCATCTTCATCCTCCTGCTAATGTAGATGTTGGACTGAAGCAGCTGATTTACATTGAGGAAGGGCAGAGGGTTGCTGAAGAACTACTGAGAGATTTCAGCTGCTGTCTGGGCTTTCACTGCTGAACTACACCTCTCTTTCTTTATGTGTTCAATAGTTATTCCCTGCATTGTTTCATTTTATTAAGCATAGCTTCATTTGTAAACGAATTAGATTTGTTTTCTTTGTATATATGGATTTCTTAGCTTGTTACCAACATCCGGGGAAAATTCAAGTCAACGGCACCTTTAGAAAGATGTTTTCTGAGGAAAAATAGTGACGTGTTCAATACTTATTTTTCCCGTTGTGTGCCATAATAGCCCTCAGTAAAAATGAGTTTGACACCCCTGTCTGTCAGAAATAGACTGACTGACTGTTAATTTTTCTTTACCATCGAGCAGATTTGATGATTTTGATGAAGCCATTGATGAAGCAATAGAGGAAGACCTGCAGGATTCAGAAGGAGGAGGTTTGTCGTATAAGACATGTTAAAATATATGTTTAATGTATGTGTTATAATAAGTGTGTAGTTGAATGCAGTGACGGTGTGTTTGTGCTTCAGGTGCTAGTGGTGGTAAACCGGTGGCGAATGTCGTGACGCTGCAGAAAAGCGCAGTGAGCAGAGAGAGTCGACGGCCTGTCAAACCGGTGGCTCCGCGCAAGAAGAAACGCCGGCGGCTTAATGATCTGGACAGCGACAGTACGGTGGACGAAGAGGAGAGTGAGGACGAGTTTCAGCTCAGCGAAAGGTCTGCAAACAATAAAGTCTCAAACCTTTGCATGTTAAAACATAAATTTGACCTCATCAGGGTTGCCGCGGTGGTCTTAAAAAATCTCAAATTTAAAAATTAGAAATTTTAGGCCTTAAAAAGTCTTAAATTCACTGTTTTAGGTCTTGAATATTTTTGCACAGGTCTTATTTGTCTGATGTAACGCTACATCTAATGCTCATTTAAATTCTTTTTTGTTGTTGCTTGGTTTTCGTGGTGTTGTAGTTCTTTATTTCACTAGTCCAAATGTTATTTGCGGTATTACATCTACAAATGAGACCAACATGCAATAATCAAATCACTTTTATTGTCACGTCATCAGCAGCATGTGTGCTATGATGAGTGAAAAGCTTAGGTGCTGGCTCCAGATAGTGCAAAATACAACAACATACACCCCCCCCCCCCCCCAATTTCGCAGTGAAATTGGGACAGTGTTGAGCGATACGTACGATGAATAGGTGTACACATAGTTGTAGGCAGTATTGTTTTAAGTATAAATTGGTTAAAGTGCAGTGCATGCTACATCTTGATTAGCCAATCAGCTTTTTGTTATTGAACTCGAATGTGACGTCATCGATGTGTTTGCGGAGGTTCGCTCTGAGTGCGCTTGACATGATTTCGGCGGAGTGCACATCATTTTTTGAGACTCGAGTGAACAGTTCGTGCGGCGCCGCATTTGATTTGAGTTGAACATGAATCACTTTGAAGAGATTTTGTCTGAAACAGGTAGGACTGTTCAGACATCCTTATGATCCGTCTATGCATGATCATAGAGATAACCAGATGAACAATAAATCTTGGCTAGAAACTGCAACAGCAGTGGGAAAGGAGGAACGTTTTTGAGTTTAGAAAAACTTGAGGGATAAGTTTGTTAAATCCAAAAAGAAAGGCCATGCAAAAGTGGAGACCCGGGTGGTTTTAATATTACAGAATATGTTTTTCCACCAGTCATAGGTTTTACACTGATGTATATATTACAATTTTATATTTACAAACAAAAACTAAGGAACAAATGATTACTTTGATAACTGGAAAGGAATATTTGAACCTATCAGTTTATAATATACTGATGCCCTGTTTCTAGGCTTTATTGGTGATAATGGTCAGGAATGTTGGACCATTATTGCCTTTTTAGCTTATAAGTAGAGGACAGAAACTAGCCAGACAGTAATGTGTGAAATGTGGAGTGGGCTAAATAAAAAAAAATAAAATAAAAAAAAATCAGTATTTTTAGTAAGTGTACTTTTTTTTTTTGCTTTTTTTTTTCCATAATAAAAAGTATAATTGTAGAGCAACTCATGTTCTGTTGTCATTAATATTGAACTATAATAGGTAAACCTTGTCCGAGATATGAACAAAAGCAAGTGATGCATCAAAGTTTGATTTAAAAAATCTTCAATGGTTATAAAAATCTGTATAGTAAATTATAAAAAATAATAAAAATAATTAGTTTAAAAATCCTGAACGATATTAATGATATGACGTAGTTCAGGAAACTTCCTACTTCTCTGTTTATTCGTCTGACTTTACGGTGGGTTTCTCTTGACTTTCCCCTGTCATTTTAAAGAGCCTCGTCCGTTTGAGGTGCGTGCGCAGTCAATGGAGGTGCGAGATGCGGTGCCAGGCGAAACTATAAATCAGCCTTAAGATGTTTTTTTTTTTTTCTGTAGTTCAATAATGCATCTAACCTGTCTTCTAGGCATGGGACAATAACCGTTTTAAGGTATACCGCGGTTTGGAAAAGTCAAGGTTTTAAAACCGTCAAAATTTTCTGATATATCGTTTCTAAGGCATGTGTAATATTTTTTATTTACTTTTTTATTTTTATTTTTTTAAGACAACAGTACCTCCAGCAGAAAAAAGATGTCGTTTAAAGATGTAAAGAAATCTGTGATTTAGAAACTAATGAAGACAGCAGAAGTCAATGATTCATTTGAATTATTTAGCCTGACGTGTTTACTGCTCCAAAAATATCAAATTTCAAAGGGGAAAATAGTTTTAGTTTTGTACCCAGACATTTAAAAAGAATATATATTAGAGCAGTAATCACAATACCGTAACAGAGAACCCGTGATATTTTTATCCACGTTTATCATACCGTCAGAATCTTATACCGGCCCATGCCTACTGTTTTCAGTACTGTTCAATTTGCATACATTTATTTTTCCACTAATTTTGTGATTTTTGCATTTCTCTTAATTTGTATGCATGTTTTTGATATTGCGATATAGGTCTTAAATGTAATGCTTAATGGCCTTAAAAAGGTCTGAAAAAGTCTTAAAGGTGCAGTATGTAAGTTTGACTCCCAGTGGTTGAACTGGGTATTGCACTCCTGGATCAAAATAAACGCAAGCACAGGTTGCCAGATTGAGTACAGGAGCGAGTGATTTAAACTGTGTTCTAAATAAAAAAGCAACAACACGTGATAGAGGGAATATTCTCCATATTAAAAGGAGTTTTGGTTCTAACCAACATCTCAAATTGATATAATAGAAACGGCTTCTATTTGTCACAGCTGAACATGTGAAACCTATCACAGTGATCACCTCAGGTAAACCTCATGTGCTTTATTCAGTGCTAAATGCTAACAATGTGAGTTTGAATAGATTATAAACCTTACCGTTTCGTGAGTGAGTGCACTATTCTGTGCTTCTGAATGGCTGTATTTACATTTCTGTCGTGTTTCGTCTGGTACAAACAGCCAAACTGCTCATCACTGAGTATCTCGTCACAAAGCATGTTGTTAGGACACGCGGTTACAATGTGACCTGCTCACGTTCGTAATATTTATGTCATTTGCTAATTAATATCCTCATGTGGAACTGAATTTATCTCATTTTCACGTCTGATACTGTCCATTTCGCTCACAGACGCATGTTTTCAGAGTCTTTCTGAATGAATGAATGAATGAATGAAATACGCTGTTTTCCAACAAGGCAACCCGGAGTGCTGAATTATAATTGGCTAAACTGGCATTGAGCAGGTTAAATTTACCTAAACAAAGACACCGTTCAGGCACAGAAAAATCCTTTTCAAAGCAGAATATCTGACTTCAGCATTGTTTTTCAGTTAAACAAGTATGTTCACTTAGGATGTTTCTTAAATATCTGCACACATATTATGGTGTTTTTATACTTTAGTAGAGTCAAAAACTTACATACAGCACCTTTAAATTTGACATTATGATATCTGCAGAAACCCTACTCATGTTGTTCTTTCATTCATTTATTTTCCTTCGGCTTAGCCACAGCGAAATGAACCGCCAACTTGTCTAGTATATGTTTTGCACAGCAGATGCCCTTCCAGCTGCAACCCAGTACTGGGAAACTCCCATACACATTCATTCACACACACACTTATACACTACGGCCAGTTTAGCTTATTCAATTCACCTATAGCACATGTGTTTGGACTGTGGGGGAAACCGGAGCACCCGAAGGAAACCCACGCCAACACGGGGAGAACATGCAAACTCCACACAGAAATGCCAACTGACCCAGAGTGGACTCGAACCAGTGACCTTCTCGCTGTGAGGCGACAGTGCTAACCACTGAGCCACCGTGTCACCCCTGTCTAAACTTTAATTATACATTAATTTATGCATCCTTGCTAAATATATTCCTTTTCATTTATTTTCCAGCATGGAGGAGGATTTTGTGGTTTCGGGTGATGGTGCGTCTGACGGTGATGTGGGCTCGTATGATGGCAGTGAATGGGGCAGTGGGGAAAGTGAAGCCGAAAACAAACCAGCGTCTCGGAGAACGGGAAAAACCGCACAAGCCCGGAGAAGCAGACGGAGTAAACGCAGACCTGCGGCCCGACGGAGAGGGTCCTCAGAGGAAGACCTGCTAGACTCTGAGGAAGAGGAGGAGGAGGAGATGGGTTTGTTTGAATCTTTTTTTTTGGTTTATATAAAAGAATGCAAAGCTATTAAAGGGTTAGTTCACCCAAAAATGAGCTTCGTTCATCTTCAGAAGACAAATAAGAGCTTTCCAACCCTAGACAACAAGGGTCACGAGACATTTAAAGTCCAGAAAAGGAACCAAAAACATTCCATGTGACTTTTAATAGTTCACCTGTACTCATACCTCCAAGAACACCTTTGTTCTTTGAGCTTTACTGATTCAAATGATTTATTCAGAGTGAGCTTTCAGTAAACGATTCACTGATTCAAATGATCTAGTAGATGATTCACTGATTTGATTGATCCATTCAAAGTGAGTCTCCAGTAAATTATTCACTGATTCAATTGATCCATTCAGAGTGAGTCTCCAGTAAATTATTTACTCATTCAATTGATCCATTAAGAGTGAGTCTCCAGTAAATGATTCACTGATTCAAATAACAAATTCAGAGTGAGCTTCAAGTAAATTGTTCGCTGATTCAAATGATACATTCGGAGTGAGTCTCCAGTAAACAGTTTACTGATTCAAATGATCCATTCAGAGTAGGTCTCCAGAAAATGACTCGCAAATCCAAATGATCCATTTAAAGTCAGTCTCTAGTTAATAGGTGCGTTCGACATGAAGCACAGCTGCAGCCAGTGATCAACGTGATTAGCCGAGCGCAGTCGGGGGCGGAGTTGAAAACGGAGCCGTCAAGCCGGACACTTCGGGGCTCAAAGTTGCGACAGTCATGACCGTTCACATGGCGTCATCATCATTTTTTTATTTATTTATAACATTAAAAGATGTACAGCACACATAAAACAGAATACAGTCTCTACAAACTATAGTTCATTTTTAAACAATAAGGGCATTTAAATATATAACAAACGCATGAGAGAAATAAGGGGAAATGAGAGGGTAATATAAACAGAAAAATGAACAGGCCTATTAAATAAAAAGCAATAAGCACAAATTCTGGGAGTTTAAACATCACTTTAGGCTAATAATTCTTGTTTGAATATGCTAAATAGGGGTTTACATTTATTTACATTATAGATATAAAACTTTCCAATATATATTAGTGTAAAACCCAAACCAAGGTGTTTTGATTAAGTCTTAAACAATGATTAAGATTATTTTGGATAATGAAAGCCTTTTCAAAAAAGCACTTTAAATTAAAAAGATTGAACAAAAGGACATTCCTAAAATAAGTGAGCTACACTTAAAGTTGAAGTTTCCCAGAAAGAGCAGGTACATCAATGTCACTTTTAAAACTTGTGCATGAACGAGACATGAAAAAATATATATTTTATAATCATATAAATCATTTGAGAATTATTTAATAAAATAGGTATTTATTTTAATTTGTTAATAAAATCTTTAGGGTAGCAGGATCAATGATAATTATTTCATTACAAGTCTGTAATATGTATTTGAGTTAATATTTAGGATATTCACTAAAATATATCATTTAAATGATTCATGGAGCTGAATGCACTAAATAGTCTGTATAAAAAGGTAGAAAATAAATCTATGCAAACGATCTAGCCTTTATGAACAAATTATTTAACAAAAGATGATACTGCAGTAAAATATTTGTAGTCTTTTAATAAGCATCATGTGTACAAGATAGAGAGGGTATGAAGAGTTATTTGTTTGTTTAGAAATTTATGGGATGGAATCTGTCCAATAATAAACTCGAAACACACGTGGTTGTTTTCATGCGGTGAACTCGGCCAATTGTGTAACTTCTGTGTCGTCATCGCAGCTCCAGCAGGCGCTCTTCAGATGCTGCGCGGGCTCAATCAGTCGTCTGATCTCGGAGCGCTGTCGCGGTACTTTGATGCCACGTGACAGTCACGTGGCGTCAGCACAGCGTCAATCCGGACAAAGTTTCTAACCAGCATGCACCGCTTTAAGACAGACTTTGATCGATCTGTGCAGCGTTACATGAAGTTGAACGCACCTAATGCCTAGTTCACACTACAGGATTTAAAGCCTGATTTGAGCCCGATTTGGAAGTTAACGAGCTCACCGACAGATCTGCGGGTGCACGGCGCTCTGCAGTCTTTATATGTGAACTACTAAACAAAGCGTCAAAGAGGCTCGCTGAAGCATCGCCAACACCTCGCAGATAGAAATCCAATATTTAGCATGCTGAATATTCCAGAGCAGTCGGCCGATTCGACCCCACGTGTCAGATGTAGTGACGAGCTGCAGCCAATGAGAGAGCATATCAGCATGAGCTGAATGGCCGTGTGTTCAGGAGCTGAACAGAAACGTCTGTGATTGGCCAGAATGGGCATCAATGTACTCGCTTCATTCTGTGTTAACACGGACACGAGAGTAGGCTATATTAACAGTGGAACTAGAATTCTGTAACTATTAGATTACCATACGGGTTATTCTGACCTTTCTCACATCATATTTACATTTAAAGCTTCTATTGAGATATTAAAATTAAGCTTTGAATGTCTGTCATCATATTTTATGACAGCATTACCCTAAAAATATTATCGATTTTGGTAATACAGCCTACAAATATGTAGTTAAGATACTAGAACATGCAAAGGTCTAAGCCTCGCTTTCATTTTCACTTTCAAACAGGAGCTATTTCGCGGCACAGAGTATGCTGTTGTGAAAGATATATCTGAAGTAAATTTATGTTTTTGTTATCAGAAAGTTTTGTTTATTTTAGCAGGAAGTTGCAAGGTAAAGAAATGCATGCATGTATAAAGTCACAGCAAAAAGTAGCAGACATGCATGCAGTCGTTTTGACCAATATGGTAACTAAAGGTAGACATGCTCAGTTCTTTACTGTTTTGTAAAAAAAAAAATAACAATGTTAGAAAGACATACACAGATATTTAGAAACCGTCAGAGTGTTATAGATATGTTAGTTTTATTTCAAAGAGTTATAAAATTACAAATATTAAAAACTCTCAGTGTATCTTTCCACTTGAACCTTGCAGATGAGTGATTGATTTGTTGATGCATCAGCTGACTGATGATGTTTTTAAATGCTCCATTGAAATCTTCAAACGCTGTCAGTGATGTAATCAAACCTCCTAATTCCTGCAGCACGAGGACTTTAATGATAATTTATGAGCGTCAGAAGTGGTGGATCTGTTCGACAAAGTGTTTGACTGCGTGTCACTGCATCCCAAACCACTAAAAGTAATACAAAACCATATAACTAAAGCAATCTCTACTGTGCTGAGCGAGAGCGCTTCTCTTTTTGTTAAACTGAACAGTCACATCATCAATGATGTAAGCGTGCTCAGGTCTGGTAGGTAAAAAATGCAATGTGAGTGCAGGCCAAGGGGGAGAGGGGAGGGGGGGACAATCATGCTTTAGCACAGTTCAAGGCAACTACCTAATGTGAGTGCGCCCTAAATTATTTACTAATTCATTTGATCTATTCAGACAGAGTCTCCAGGAGATGATTCACTGATTCAATTGATCCATTCAGTGTGAGTCTCCATTAAAAGATTCACTTGATTCAAATAACAAATTCAGAGTGAGCTTCCAGTAGATGATTCACTGATTCAATTGATCCATTTAGAGTGAGTCTCCAGTAAATTATTCACTGATTCACATGAACCATTCAGAGTGAGTCTCCAGTAGATGATTCACTGATTCAAGTGAACCATTCAGAGCAAGTCTCCAATAGATGATTCACTGATTCAAATGAACCATTTAGAGTGAGTC
>CAIGQZ010032693.1:4873254-4888387 GCA_903798205.1 Danio tinwini
TTTAGAAATTGTCAAATGATTATGAGACATCCTTGTTCCTGTTTAGTTCATTTCCTGCACAGGAGATAAAACAATTTATCTGTGAATTTAACCTCCAAATTACTTCAGAATCAAAGATATGAGAAATTATATTCTGTCTTAAGAAAACCGAGCCTATTAGTTATTCTTCAGCCTGATTTCAGCAGGTAGCACATATTCCTGGATTAACATCTATGTTGATCCTGGAACAACATTCCAATCAGCCAATCAGAATTAAGGGATATGTTTACGGTTTAGGCTTATGGTTAGGTTTATGCACTTCTACATGATTGTTATCCACTATTATTCCTCTGATTTTAGGAATCATTTACAGTTATGTTTGGGTTTAGGGGTAGGGAATAGCTATAGATTACATTTTCCACCAAAAATGGTGATCCAGGATCAACATAGATGTTCATCCATGTTATAACTCATGACATGCATTACTTATTCTGTGTATCAGTAACAGTTTCCCAGTGAGCTCAAACGTCTCCATTGTAGTCCAGATTTTTCATCAGGGAACAAAAACTAGTTAGCACTGTTGCCTCACAGGAAAAAGGTCAGTGGTTCGAGTCCCTGCCCAGTTTGTATATTCTCCCCATGTTGGCCTGGGTTTCCTCCGGGTGTTTCGGTTTCCCCTGGAGTCCAAACACATGCGCGATAGGTGAATTCAATAAACTAAATTGGTCGTAGTGTATTAGTGGGTGTGAATGGAAGAGTGTATGGGTGTTTGCCAGTGCTGGGTTGTGGCTGGAAGGGCTGTAAAACATATGCTGGATAAGTTGGCGGTTCATTCCGCTGTGGTGACCCCTGATTAATAAAGGAATTAAGCTGAAAAGAAAATGAATGACAACAGAGATTAAAAGTTAGATAAACAGTGCTTTATGGTTTTCAAGAGAGTCAAATAGTATTCAGGAACATATTGAATACTCAAATATAATGTAAAATAACACTGTGTAGTCTTCATTGTGCTAACAATTCCACATTTAGTAATTATCCTATAATAAAGTTGCACACATTGCAATATATTGATGCTGAAACTATATATATTGTGCAGCCCTACTTCAATGTAGGATTGAAACAGGAGTCTGACAGCAAATCAAAGACTCTGGTCAATGATTTGCATTAATCTGTAAACAAACCCACAGTTTTTCCCTGTTCTTTTCTACCTTTATCTGTTTGCTTGTGTTTTATAGCAGCTCTATGAGAAACTAAACACCTTCGTTCAGCATATCTGTAAATTCACAAAGGCTCAAAGGTCTGTCAAAGTATTTCAGCATGTTTGACCTCTCTGGTTAAACAAGCACCGAGCCATGTTTTCATGATGGGTTTAATTATAAATATAGTCACTACAGCTTTATTTCATGTAATACAACAATGTGTTGTTCAATATTTCACACTCTGCATTTGCTTGTAGATGTGGCACTCTATCTGGTCCAGTTCACCCAGGTTATTTTAACCAGGAATCATGCGAAGGCACTGCAAAATTGCTCGTAAGATTACTAAGACTACCATACAATCATTTACCCTTTACTAGGTAAACTGCATCACTATCACAATGTAATATAAAATAGTATCATAAAAGTGTTAGAACACTTCTCTAATTTCAGGAATGTCCACTTGCAGTTTAACCCTTGTGCACTGTTCAAATTGACTATGCTTTCATTTTGTTGGGGGCTATTTTTGTCCTATTGACTTCCATTATAATGACATTTTTTTGATTGCAAAGCCATGACAGAATATAATCATGCATTTATGATTGTTGGTGGTTTTCCCTGTTGGGAGGAGGTGCAATTTGTCATTTTTACTGTTGATCATCAGTTGGCAGCGTTAACCCTTTAGATAGGCCTAGATACGCAAAGATGTTTCTGGCTTTTATGTGGAGTTCTCTGGAGTAAACCAGCAGATTATAGTGTGTGTGCAGAAATACACTTACTATGTTCTGAGAGCTGAGCTGCTTATTTTGATTTTCCCAGACATATTATCACGATCACCAGCGATCCTGTCCGCATTTTAATCTTTGCCTTGTTTTCCCATTACTGATCCTTTGCTGCCTGTACTGACCATTCACCTGTTTTTGACTACGATCTTGAATTAGCCTAATGCTTCTGTTTGCCCCTGTTTTGACAGTTGCCTGCCTAATTAATCTGTTTAATAAACTGTGTGTGGATCCTCAACTCCTGTAACACCAGGATGCTGGACAACGAAGCATTAAGGTAATCAAAGATCTTACTCAAAAACAGGCCAATGGTCAGTACAAGCGGCAAAGAGTCAATAATCGGAAAACAAGGCAAGGATCAAAACACGGACAGACTAGACAGGATTAACACATTGCAATTCTACAGAATAACAAGCGTCCGCAAAGTCTATGTGTGAGTGACATACATACATAGTCATGGTAATCCATCTCTCGTTTGTGAGTAAACTGTGGAAATCAGAAACTGGTGTGTGTGTGAGGTACATGATAGTATTTGTTGTCCAGGTCAGTGACATGTGTAGATCTCCAGCGATTACGCAACCCATAGATCACTGGTGATCGTGACACATATCAAGGTATGTGAGCAAAGGTCTCTCTCTTCTCAAGGGGGTCGCACACCGGATGCGCTGCTAAGCACCAGGACACGCATATGACATTTGGAAGTATCGCACACCAGATGCGCATATTCCCATGTTATTTAAAACAAAACTATTCAGATGGCGCTCTTTGGCGCGGCAGAAATATGAACAGTGTTCTGGGTCGTAGCTGGGTGCTGCGGTCAGCCGCCGACTTGTGGCACCGGTCTGCGTATCCTGATAGAAATTTTTGTTTAGAATTCTAAAATGCATAGTGCCACGTCGCTGAGCGGTGCATCTGCCGTGGGACCCCCTTTACACACACACACACACACACACACACTTCATATAGATAACAAAAACTAAGCATTTTTTCCCCACTGCAACTGATGATCAACAGTAAAAAAAAAAAATATTAAAACATTTTACCTCCTCCCAACAGGTAATACCAGCAACAATCAAGAATGCATGATTATATGCTGTCATGGCTTTGCATCCAAAAACCTTTATTACAATGGAAGTCAATGGGGCAAAAACAGCCCCCAACATAACGAAAGGGTAGTCAATTTGTGTATTGTTGAATTTTTTTGAAAACTTTCAAAGCATTTTGCCAAAATATGTGTCAAAATAAGATTTTTCAGCAAAAATTTAGCCAAATTATGACTCAAAATCACCTTAGAGTGAATGAAAACATCCTAAACCGCACAAGGCTTAAAGGGACAGTTCACCCAAAAATAAAAATTTACCCATTATTTATTCTCCCTTAGGTGGTTTCAAACCTTTATGAATTTCTTTATTCTGTTGAACACAACAAAAAGATGTTCAAAGCAAGCTTAAAACTGTAACCATTGACTTCCATAATAGGAAAAACAAATACTATGCTAGTCAATGGTTTTTAGCTTTTTTCCAAAAAGCTTCTTTTGTAACAAGACAAAACACACAAATGTTTGAACTAGTAAATGGGCTGAGTAAATGATAACAGAATATTCATTTTGGGGGGAATTATTCCTTTGAAGGGGCTGTATGTAGAATTCACAAATGTGTTTTAGCGACACCGGTGGACATTAGGTGAACTGCAGGCAACAAATTAAGGCTGATTTATACTTCTGCGTCAAGTGATCGACGTGACCCATGGTACCGGCCTTGCGCGTAGTCGTGGATTAATATTTCTGCGTGCTGTTTGTGTTGCTCAGCAATAACACTTCTGAAACACTAGCTGGCAGTAGGTGTTTGTTCCTTTTTGAACGCTACCTTAATGTACAAGTAGCTAAAACTCACTCATTCAGAGGCAGGTACCGGCAGACGTGCAACAACTTTAATCATAAGGTGAACAAAAAACAAAAGTCTCCATCTGGAGCTTCTTCACGGGACTCGACACTTGTAAACACTCGCTCCATCAGGCTCACGGCTCTCATCCCTGCCCACACTGTTCACAGCTTCCAAGCCGACCAATCAAAGAGCTTGCGCTAAGCATCGTTGCATTTTTTTGAGAGGTGTGCATCAACATTGGCATCAGCCACAGCAAGGGCTATGCAAAATCTGCGCCGGACCACATGAGTGCGCTTGATGCAGAAGTATAAATCAGCCTTTATTGCTCATGCACACGAGTCTGAATGTGTGTCAGTGCCCTGATATATTCACAAACCTTACCTTTTTAAATAGTTGTAAATATTTTTGCATCGATATACTGACAATAAACAACAACACTGCTGAGAGCAACATTTTGTTGAACATGTTTTGGCTTGGTACAGTACTAAATTATTTCCGTTTCCACTGTCAAGTTGGGATTTTACTAAAAGTCAATTAGAGATGTAACGATGAACCATCATCCGGTTGAAAATTGATTCAAATATGTAATCGGATCACATCATGTCAACAAAAAAAGCTAATTACACTTTTATGACCGTTATCCTTATAATCATTTGTTAGTCACTTCACGTGTCTTTCAGATGAGCCCAGCAAGCATTTTTTGTTTTAAAAAGATGTCTAATAGATGTCTAAACATACAAGTATGTGCCAAAAAATTTGAATATTGATGGAAAGTCTCATTGTAAATATAAATATTGTGTGTTATACTAGTTCACGACACACAAAGTGAAATATTTCAAGCTTTAATTGATTCAGTTTGAATGATTATGGATTAAAGATGGAAAAAAAAATATCCAGTTTTCCTTCTGAAAAGTGTGTTAATGTTCTGTATTATGTCCTCAGGTCTTTGTTGGGCCTCCTTTAGCACTAATTACATCATCAAGGCGCTGTGGCATGGAGGCAATCAGCCTTTGACACAGTTGAGGTGTTAGGGTAGTCCAAGTTACTTTGATATCAGCCTTCAGCTCGTCTGCATTTCGGGGTCTCTGTTCTCTCATCTTCCTCTTGATAATAACTCATAGATTTTTAATGGGGTCAGGTGAGTTTCCTGGCCAATTAAACACAGGGATACCATAGTCCATAAACCAGGTACTGGTAGCTTTGGCACTGTTATTTTCCAGCAGGTCTTAAGTCCTGCTGGAAAATAAAATCATCATTTACAAAAAAATAAAAATAAAATCATCTTGTCTGCAGCAGGAAGCATGAAGTGCTCTAAATCATCCTGGTAGAGAGCTGCGTTGACTGTGGACTTGATAAAAGACAATGGACCCACACCAGCATATGACATGGCTCTCCAAACCATCACTGACTGTGGAAACTTCACATTGGACTTTAAGCAGCTTGACTTTTAGGTCTCTACGCTCTTCCTCCAGACTCTGGGAACTTGATTTCCAAATGAAATGCACAATTTGCTTTCATCTGAAAAGAGCACTTGAGACCACTGCAAAACAGACCAGTACGTTTTCTCTTTAGCCTAACTGTTACGCCCCAGGACATATTTGTTTCTGTTTTGTATTCCTTTCTTTATTTCTCTGCTTCACTCTTGCAGGAGATAATGACTGTCACCTGCTGCCACTTATGAACTGCTCAGTGATTGGAGGACAGGAAAAAGCAGTGGGCATTTAAGCAGCATGTCTCCACTAGAACAGTGTGTTTTTGTGTGCGTGTGGAGGCTCTGTTGTGAGGCTTTATATTCCTTGTTTGATCCTTTAAAGCATTATTTGTTGATTAGGAGCTTTAAATTGTTTAAGTTCTGTTGATGCTGTGACCATCATATGCAGCATTTGCCTCAGAAAACTCTAGTAAAAAGTAGTGAATGCAATATACAAATTGACAAGTGTATGTGCAGGTGTATTACTATATACAACATAATATGTGCAGGTGTTCTGTGCAAATTGGCATGTAAAGTGTGTTGTTAAGTAAGTGTATGTGTGTATGAAAAAAGTGTATAGCAGGTAGTGATGTTGGTTCCACAATTATTATCATCATCAAGTGTTCATGAGATGGATTGCCTGAGGGAAGAAACTGTTTCTGTTTCGGGCTGTTCTGGTGCGCAGTGCTCTGTAGCGTCGACCAGAAGGGAACAGTTCAGAGGCAGTGTGCTGGGTGTGAGGAGTCCAGAGTGATTTTAGCAGCCCTTCTGCTCGCTCTGGATAAGTACAGTTCTTGGAGAGTAGGGAGGGTTGTACCAATGATTCGCTCAGCAGTCCGAACTATTCGACGTAGTCTTCGGAGGTCGGATTTGGTAGCCGAGCTAAACCAGACAGTTATTGAAGTGCAGACAACTGATTCAATGATGGAGGTGTAGAACTGTTTCAGCAGGTCCTTTGGGAGGTTGAACTTCCTCAGCTGACTAAGATAGTACAGCCTCTGTTGAGCTTTTTTGACAATGGAGTCAATGTGAGTGTCCCACTTCAGATAAGGGATTGGGTTAGTAGAGAGGGGGTGCCATTTTACTTTTTGTAACTTTTCTCCTGTTTATGTTAGTAAGGGAGTGAGTATTTTTTTTTTTCCTTTGATAGATTTAGTTCCCTTTCTCTGTTAGAGAACTTTGGTTTGTTGTTTTGGCTTGAAACCCCCCTGTTGAAGCTTTCTTGGAGTCCTCCTCTAATCATTTAATAAATATTTTGTTAATCTTTACTCAAGTTGCATTTTTTTTCTTTCGTTTAGTCTTTTTGAGAGGTTGCCCGTGGGACCTCATTGCTGACACAAACGCACACAAAACTCCACTAACATTCTGTTGCGTACCTGTGACCACCCCCCTAGGCAGAGTTGAAGGGAACGTAACACTAACACAGACGCTTCTAACGTTGTATTTGGTTCAGGGGTGGCTTATGCATGGAGTTCTACAGCTGTAGCCCATGTCATGCAGACGTCTGTATGCGGTGGTTCACTCAAAAAAATTTTTTTTTTGCTTGTTCAAACTAGTTAATTAAAATGACAACACAATTCTTGAGATATCATTGGGACAACTTAATTTTTTATGTTCAATCCACATAAATTTGTTAGAAGTGTTAAGTTAACTTAATCGATTTGTGTTGGGTCAACATGAATGAATTATGTGGAACCAGGGCCGGATTAACCAATGGGCATTATGGGCACAGGCCCAGGGGCCCCTGCGAGGGGAAGGGGGGGGGGGGGGGGGGGGGGGGGGGGGGGGGTGCTGATTTTGGAGTGTCTATTTAGGCTAAGTGCAAATAGTGCACCTCGTTGGAATAAGCTAGTTAAATGCTTCCCGCCAGCGTTTGATCAACAGAGACAACACAACTAAAGAGTGCAGTAGACAGCAGGTGGGTGTGGCATAAAGAGCATGGTAACATGTTTTGAGGTGACCAATAATGAACCCGGTTCGAATCCAGCGTCTGATGAACACGTTCTTCTTTCCCCCATTACATATCAGATTGGAAATACATTTATTTTCAATAGAAAGGAAATGTCCTTGTTTAAAATGTAAACAAAGCACATAAAATATCTAAAATGAGTCAGTTTAATAAGGATAACAATAATAAATATTCTATAAAGTTATTTTCCACCTGGTGTTAAATGTTAGCGACATCTTAATATAATTAATCTGTATTTACAATGATAGTCGCCCTGCTTCACCCATATTCTCCGACCTCATGGAGAAAGAGAGACAGAGAGAGATAGAAAAAGCCCCTGAAGAGGTGAGAGACAGGAGAGAACTGGTACAGTGTGTGTGATTTTGGATACTTTCAGCTTTATAATCAAGTGCTGTTTGCCTACTCTTCTTCATCACGAGGGCGACAGTAGGAATCATTAATCAGTGTGTGTATTATGGAGGACTCATAGAACTGGACCGGAGAGGTGTTGTGATCCAAATCATATGCTTTATAAGTTTGTAGAAGTTATACATTGAAAATACCCTTAAATATAAATGTTTAGTTCTGCTTCAGTGAACTTGAACAAGTATATTAAAAACCATTAATTTTCTCTAGTTATATTAGTTTTTGAGTGTGCTTTAAATGCTTTTAAAATCAGGTAAATCTTTGACTATATTTATATGTACTATGTACTTGATTTAAAAAATGTGGGCAAAATATTATAGATTAACTTTATTTTAAAAATATTATATTAATCTTATTTTTTAATTCAACTTTAGGGGTGCGGCCTTGTAGGGGGCCTTACAAGACATTGTGCCCAGGGACCTCTGAATTTTTAATCCTGGCCTGTGTTGAAACCAGCCTCAGTTACCATTGCTTGACAATCCTCTCAAGGCTGCAGTCATATTTGTGCATCCTTTCCCTTCCTCTTAACACTATTAATATACTGCACTCTGTAAGCATCCAGTTTTCATTTTTCCTCCTTATGAAGGGTTCCAATGACGGTCTTCTGCACAACTGTCAAGTCAGCAGTCTTCCCCATGATTCTGAAGCCTACTAATCCAGACAGACAATTTCAAGGCTATACATTAATTAGTAACTAGATTGAGACTACAGTGTTGAACTTTGTCCTGATATTCTAATTTTGTGAAATCTTTAATCCATAATCATTAAAACTGAATCAAATGAAGGCTTGAAATATTTCACTTTGTTTGTCGTAAACTAATATAACACACAAGTTTCACTTTTTAAAACAAACCATCGAAACTAATGGACTTTCCCCTCAATATTCAAATTTTTGGGCACATTTGTTGTAATCTTGGCTAAAATTTGGGCTGTCCGTAAAAATCGAATAGACGCCTAAGAGTAGGCCAAAACTAGACTAGTCATCAAATAAACAGAAATGAATGACCACACATAACGTCTGTCTATTTGTTTTGGGCTATTCTTAGATGTCTATTAGATTTTCACTGACAGCTCAAGTTTAGCCTTCGCCAGACTGTCTACGTTTAGATGTCTATTGGACGTCTATTAAACACAAAATTGTTTGCTGGGAAATTGTTTACAGGCTTGTAGTTTTTAGTAAGCTCTTTGAATATCAGTAATTAAAAGGCTATTAAAATGAAAGTTTGTACATTATAGCCCCTTTAACAGGTAAATTTTGTGCTTAATTGCATTTGATCAGGGACGTGCAGAAACCTTTTAAGGGGCAGGTGCTCAAGTGGAAAAAAGGGCACTTTTTATTCAATAATAATACTTTAATAAATAATAAATAAAATTAATTAAAGGAGATTTCACCCTAAATTCACAAAATACTCGCCCTTAAAAGGATAGTTCATTCAAAACTAATAATTCTGTCACCATTTATTCACCTTTTACTTGTTCCAAACCTATTTGACTCTTTTCTTTTGTCGAACACACAATATATTATTTTAAGAAAGCAGGAAACCTGTAACCATTGACTTTCATGGTATTTGTTTTTCCTACTCTGGAGGTCAATGATTTCAAGTTTATAGCTTTCTTTAAAATATATATTTTTTAATCTTTAATATGTTAGTGTTCAACAAAATAAAGAGACAAAGATTTGGAACCACTTGAGGGTGAGTACATCAAATGTTTTTTTGGGTGAACTATCCCTTTTCAATCTTATTGTTTTTGTTTGAGTTTTTATTTCTGTTGAACAAAATAATAAAATATTTTGAAGAATGTAGGACACACTGATAGCCATTGACTTCCATAGCTAGCCTACATGTACATGTTTTATAGCTTCAATTTACATTATATATTCTGAATAAATGACTGCAAAAACAAGAGGGCAATATTTCCACGATCCAGCTGTCGTTTCTCCATTACATTAGCCTGTATGCCTGTATTATTGCCCTGGCTAAACTTTAGCTAACTTATTACATGCTTGTTAATCAGGAGGATGTCAGCAAGACAAAATAGCCTATTTGCTTTTGAGCTTCTGGATAAATGGCTGACGTTAAATTTGAGCCTCAGGTAGTCTTTTGTTAACCGTTACTCACCTCCACACAATATAAATGAATGATGGATGAATTTACATCGGCGGTTCTGTTGTTCATATCGCGCTGCCGTAACTGAGGTCAGCTAGTAATGTCTGTTTTACACACACTCCGTCTGCAGTGTGTATATGGGCCAGACTGTAAAGCTACGGCCTAGATGCAGTTCGGATGCAGGAGTTGGCATAAGCGCTGATAGACGTTACTCCACTGTTGACACCTTACTTTTGAGTATTGTAACTATGTACAGTAAATAGAGTCTTCATTAGAGCATTCGCCTCGTATGTGGTTTGTCTTTCCAAATCGCCGGTTCGAGGCTCGCTTGGAGCAGCTAGACTAAAACCAAGATATGCTTTAAAATGTTTGTCTGACAGGAAAAGCCGTCCTCAAATAGACCCCGCATTAACTTTTATACATATATTATATTATTGTTAGTATTTCAAAAAATAATTATTATACCCAGGAAAAAAGGGCACTTTCTTTTCAGGAGAAAAAAGGGGCTCAAGCACCCAAAGCCCCCACCTCTGCACGTGCCTGCTTTTGATTCCAGTTTGTGGTTATCATATCAATGTGCATTGAATGAAACGTTTCTGTAAACCTGCATTTCAGAATCATTGTGCTTCACAAACGTTTTCATTTTAAGACATTTTAAAAGCATGGGAAAATCACTCGGAAATCTCAACCGTTACGGTCCCTTCAGTCTCATTCATTATTACTTGAAGAATTACAGTGTCAGCGATCATCTGTGCAATAATCACTGCATTATAACTACTTGTGCATGAGAAATCAGTCTTTGATTGATTGAAATAGCGACTTATTTCACTTCATCTTTTTCTTCTTGAGTCCATTAGAGTTCAGGTGCTGTGGAATTGTGCTTTTTCCAGAAATGGCCGGGATCAGTTTATCAGAAAGCAGCAGAGAGGCTGTCATACCTGCGCACGTGACAAGAAAAGTGGAAAAACAGCTGAAATTTCAGGTGGAACATAGATATCTGCCTGCTGTTAAAGAGCTGTGTTCATCTACAACAGATTTGAATACATCTGAGATGTGAAAACATGTTAGAAAATCCATTTAATGAATCATTTTGTAGTGATTCAATTTGGTTCCTTTGAATCGATTCAAGAGTTAAGCTCAGTAAGCCCCTCCCCTTCTGGAGGGCCCACTCTGTTCTGATTGGTCAGCTGATCAAATCTGTTTTGATTTCTTTCCATATTTAATCTGCTAATTGGCCATTTCAGAGTGTTTGTATGTTGCGGGGAGGGGGAAATATGCAAATATTAGTGCTGTCAAATGACTAATAGCAATTAATCGCATCCAAGATAAAAGTTCATATTTACAAATTATATGTGCGCGTACTGGGCAGCACAGTGGGTAGCGCTCTCGCCTCACAGCAAGAAGGTCACTGGTTTGAGCCTCGGCTGGGTCAGTTGGCATTTCTAAGTGGAGTTTGCATGTTCTCCCCGTGTTCACGTGGGTTTCCTCCGGTTTCCCCCACAAGTCCAAAGACATGCAGTATAGGTGAAAATGGCATAGGCTAAAATGTGCTTCCCAGTGATGGGTTGTGGCTGGAAGGGCATCCGCTGCGTAAAACATATGCTAGATAAGTTGGCGGTTCATTCCGCTGTGGCGACCCCAGAATAATAAAGGGACTAAGACGAAAAGAAAATGAATGAATGTATGTGCGCGTACTGTGTATATTTTTGTTTATACGTCTCTGTCTGGTAATCTAATCTAAATGGCTGATAGCCGTGAGAAATTAAAACAATATCAGCACTCATACAGCCTCTTCACACTTGTGTATTACTCCACCCACACTAGGACTGAAGAGAGACTAAACAACTCACTACATTTTGACAAATATTGCAGCTGTTGGACAACATAATGTACTTTTGAGGCTTTTTAAGGCGAGAACGTAGTTGTTCAAATAGCAACTATGCAGTTTATTTATAAGGATAGTGCCTATTTTCCGCCACAAGATGTCGACAGAGACCACATAAGTCCACGGGGGAGAAAAGCTCAGCGTAAATTTCAAACTACAGCTGATCAAATCATTATAAAACAGGTAAGCGACATTCCATCTCTTTCTTTTGTATGTTGTAGTGCTGTATTTATACTATAGTCTGGTAGTGTTTCTGCTAGTGTTTGCTTTTCTTTGGCTTTTTCGTTGTTAATTATTATTGTAATCTCCCGATTGCAACAAAGAAATACTGGGAAATCTCTGTAGACTGATGGCATTTTATGCCGTTCAGCTTTATAATCTTAAAATGTGCGCAAAATCACCTGTTATGTCATCACTTTAGACATTACGCTAGAGATACTGGTCCCACTGGTGGGACACTAAGGGCGTACTCACACTATGCTATCCGAACCGTGCCCTGGCCCCTTTCCTGCATCATTTGAGAAGTGTGAGTGCTCTGAATCGGGCTTAGGCACAGTTCACTTGGCTGGCCCTGGCCCGGTTGGAAGATGTGGGCCTGAGCACGGTTCAGTGCCTGAGCCCGAAACTGAAAGCGAGACGTGACTTTTAAGGGACTGTTTCATATGGATTAATTACTCATTCATACTGTTCAATGAACGCAAACTGTCGTAGATTATTAAAGACACAAATCCCTCACTGCACGTAAGCTGGCCTTCAGCAAACCTCCTAATTCCTGCAGCACGAGGACTTTATGATTGTTTATGAGCGTCAAAAGTGGCTGATCTGTTCGGCGAAATATTAGACTGTGTCACTGCATATCAAACGACTTAAACGATAAAACTAAAGAAATCTCTACCGTGCTGAGCGAGAGCACTTACTGAACAGCGCGTCATCAATGACGTAAGCGCGCCCAGGCTCGAATGTAATGTGAGTGCGGGCCATCGGGGGAGACGGGAGGGGGGACAAGCGTGCTTTGGCCCGGTTCAAGGCAACTGTACAGTGTGAGTACGCCTTAAGGCACTCAGCCTGCGGCCTCAAGCCTACGCACACCTCTCACAAGTGCCGATTTACAGCTATATCGCACTGCTACTTGTGTGATATTCATTTTCTTTTCAGCTTAGTCCCTTTATTAATCAGGGGCCGCCACAGCGGAATGAACCACCAACTTATCCAGCATATTTTTTTCGCAGCGGATGCCATTCCAGCTGCAACCCATCACTGGAAAACACCCATACACTCTCATTCACACACACACACACACACTTATACAATATGGATAATTTAGCTCACCCAATTCACCTGTAGCACATGTCTTTGGACTGTGGGGGAAACATATGCAGAAATATACAGAGCGCACAATGTATATAATATGTAAATACCAACTTTTATTATGGATGTGTTAAATTGTCTGACAGCACTAGCAAATATGTTACTTTGCTTATGTTGATGTGGATCACTAGCAGACAAAAGATTAGATAATATAATGACTCATTAAGGCGATTCAGAGAGGAAGAATATGACACGCTCTTAAACAAATACTATGAGAGAACATCAACCAATAGATTATAATTAGGATCTGTGCATGTTGTAGGTTTAATTTCTGAGTACACACCGTGCCTAAATTACTCTTAAACAATATAGTCTATAAAAATTCCAACACTAAAGACATTTTTACAGATTTGGCTCATTATTTATTACTTGTATTAGTGTTTACAAGATGCACTTGTGTTCCTATCAAGCCGTTTTTTCCAACTCCGGTCTTTAAATGTAAAGTAAATGTTGTAATTCTGCTCACCGAATATTGGTCCCATCCAGTACACAAAGCTGTACTCTGTGAACGTGTTTCCAGGACAGGGGAACTGTATAGAGAAGGCCAGTGCTGGATTGAACACAGCGCCGGTGAGACGTCCACCTTCACAAAACATAACACAATCCAGCTTCACTGCACATGTAAACATTACAGAAATTCTACTAGACATGCTCTGTATTAAAGAAACACTCATCTTTTTGGGAAATAGGCTCGTTTTACAGCACTCCTAAGGTTAAACATTTGAGTTTTACCATTTTTAATCCATTTAGCCAATCTTTGAGTCTGGAGGGAGCACATTTAGCTTAGCTTAGCATGAACCATTGATCATTTTCCTATTTAAAGCTTGACTCTTCTGTATTAATTAGGGTTACTCTGCTGAAAAAAACAGCATATGCTGGTAAGGTATGTTTTGATGCTGGTATGCTGGTCTTGCTGGTTTCAATGCTGGTTTTGCTGGTCTCAATGCTGGTCTTGCTGGTTTCAGTGCTGGTCTCAATACTGGTCTTGCTGGCCTGAATGCTGGTCCTGACCAGCATTAAAACCAGTAATGGCTCGTTTCCACTGAGTGGTACAGTACCCCTTCTGAAAAATCCATCTTAAACCAGCCTAAGCTGGTTGGCTGGTTTTAGCTGGTCAACCAGCCTGGTTTTAGAGGGGTTTTGGCCATTTCCAGGCTGGTTTCCAGCCATTTCCAGCCTGGTCATAGCTGGTTAGGCTGGGAGTTGACCAGCTAAAACCAGCTTGACCAGCCAAAACCAGCTATGTCCAGCTTAAACCAGGCTGGTCAAGCTGGTTTTAGCTGGTTTAAGTTGGTCATTTTGGCTGGAAATGGCTGGAAACCAGGCTGGAAGTGGCCAAAACCCCTCTAAAACCAAGCTGGTCGACCAGCTAAAACCAGCCAACCAGCTTAGACTGGTTTAAGCTGGATTTTTCAGCAGAGACGGTACGGTTCGGGTCGGTACGGGTCACCTTTATCAGGCTTGCGTTTCCACTACAAAGGGTACCCTTTTGGTGGGCGTGGTGTACTACAAAGAGTTTCAGTCGACGTCATTCTCGCTCGAATAAATGTCTACAGTAAAGCCGTACAGGTCGTTCACATAATATGAGAAGCTCTTCTAACAAAACAGATGCTTTAAACATATTAATACTTGTTTATAAATGTTTATTACTAACATTTCTATGAACATGATTTGATTATAACTGCAGATCAATGACAGTGTGACAGTGTTACAGCCTACTGTAACGTCTGCAATTATATAAAATAAATAAATAAATGAACATATATGAACACATACAGACCCTTACAGTCTCCGATATGTTACCACTTACAGATACTACACACAGCATACTTTAGTCCTTATTTGAGTTCAAAAACAACACGCAACATATACAGTAGCCCACAGTCAGAGCTAACCTCTCATCTGTGTCTGTTATCTTCACCAGCACATGTAGCCTCTGTTAGAGAGTAATTCAGTCATTCAGAGTTCATAATAGTCCAAAAGGTGATGATAAACATGGCAGTTTGTTCATGATTTGTTCATGGCAGATTGTTCAGGATGCTGAAACTATTTGCTCCTGTGTTTTGTTGGGCTTTTTTTCCGCGCTT
>CAIGQZ010032693.1:4909330-4920549 GCA_903798205.1 Danio tinwini
CAATTTAGATTACAAAATGAAAACACTGACTGAATCCTTTTTAAGAACTGGCATTTGCTGATTTTTCCAATCATGTTTTTTTCGTCCGTCAAATAAAAATATCAGGCTATAATCCATCGCTCCACTGAAAATATGCATTTGATTAATGCTTTGTTGTTATTATGTCACAAAATCCTTTGTAACATTATAGTAGAAGTCATTAGTTTAGAGATTGTCATAATGACTTATTTCCTCTGTCTCATTCGCAATCAGCATTAGCGCTGCTTTGTCAACTCGTCTGTCAAACTGTGAAATATTCTTCTTGCATTTTGCTTCTTTGACAAAATACGTCTGTAGGCACGTGTGGTTGCATTATTATTACTCCATTCCGCAAGTTAACAAATGTTTGTTGCACATCAGGGGCCGATCACAGCGAACGCGATTTTCCGTTCCAAAAATGGCGCACCCCACCACACTGCCCTTTATGTTGACAAGAAAAAAATAAGTGCGGTGCTCTTTTTTTTATGTCACTAAAGGAAACGACATTGTGATATCCATGATTAGTAAAGTAATATGCCTACAGCTTTGGCTAACTTGAAACTGCGACCACAAGTTTCTCCTCCATCATTAAACAAATATCCGTCGTTCTAACAACACTAATACTGCAGGCACCTCAACAGAAACCCTGCTCTGCTTTCATTTGATTTGAAGAATGAAAAAGAGGCGACTGACGTAACGCACTATTCCGCTTAGGGTTGAGTTTTATTTCAACCGCGAGCACACAGCGCGCAACAGCATAATGTGAGGCACGCAGGGCGCATAAGCACCGCGCAAAACAGTTAATAAACTATTAAAAAATGCCCTTCTCAACGCAAAAGTTGCGTTCGGTGATCGGTCCCTTATGCAGCCAAACTTTAAAAATATATACAATTATATATTTTTTTATCAGTTAACTGATACCATTAATCGGTTACAAACGCACTCTTTCGGTTAACGGTTAATCAGTTATTTTAAGCATCCCTAGTGAGCATATCTGTAATGTATTGAGGTCCTAGGCCATTTAGTGATTTATAGACAAGTTATAATACTTTAAAGCCAATTCTGAATGTAACTGGGAGCCAGTGTAAAGACCTGAGGACAGGTGTGATGTGCTCTGATTTCCTGCTTCTGGTCAGAATCCTGGCCCCAGCGTTCTGGATGAGCTGCAACTGTCTGACTGTCTTTTTGGGAAGGCCAGTGATTACAGTAATCCACCCTGCTGCTGATAAAAGCTTGAACAAGTTTCTCTATGTCTTCACTACAGCATAAAAGACTCAGAAATCCTTAGCAACACCACAGGAACAGGGCTGAAAATAAGGGAGGGACTTTTTGATTGGCTGGACAATTAATTTGTGGTTTGATGCCAGGAAATGCATCATTGCATTATGCAGGACTCCTCTAGATCATGGCATTTCTGGAATATCATGGACTTTTAAAAGGTTTATTCCAGACATTAAAACTCAGGGATTTATTTGTTTTCTTTAAGTCATTAAAAATCAGCAATTTTTTATTCAACGCTTTTAAATTTAGTTTTTTATTCATAAAAATGTTAGTAATGTTGCATATTTGAGTTGTTTCTTGCACACTTATTAACTGGCAGACACTTAAAGGGTCACGAAACACCAAAACACATTTAGTAGTCATATATGTGTTCCACGCTGCTATAAACACTATCAGGACACACATATTACACTAAAAAAGTGAAAATTGGTTGTTTTTTGCGTTATTTTGAGCAAATTCGTTCTTCCGGTTTGAAACATATTTTTGAAGCTGCGTCACGGTGATTAGACACTTGTGTGTATTCCAGCGTGGAGAGTGGATGTCTGTACCTACGAGTGCATCGTGACGTCTCTGAGTGTGCGGCATTAATTCATGAGAAAGACTTGGTTCAAACCAATCAGCGCGCTCTATTGTGTATGTAGCACAACTTCATTAATATACATGATAGCTTCGAAGAGAGAGAGACGCCACGTTGTGTTGCCAAAACAAGTGGAAGAACAAGAATTTGGAGACATGGGTCGTCAGTGTTGCGTTTATTATTGTGCTGCAACGAAAGTTTTGTTTTCATTTCCTCGATATGAGAGCGCAGCTGGACTCGTGTGGATTACAGTGCACAAACAGAAATGCGTTTGTAGTGAACATTTTTTACTCGAGAGCTTTTCGCATCTGGAAATGATGAAATCCAGATTTTAAAAAAGACGTGGCTCCAGTTTGTGTTGATTGTCCTGTCTCTACAGATTTGGTAAGTGTGTGTGATTTTTTTAATTTTTTTTTTTGTTTGTTCATTCAGATGGCAAAGTTAGTTTGTATCGTCAGCAGTGCTCTTTCAGTTTTTAAAGACATACCATAGTCAAAATGATTTGATTACTAAGTTTACAGTATGTTAATATCACTGCAATATTATAGTACAATATTATAGACTGAAAGATCCGCTGTAAATGCTGTTCTCCAAATGTAAACATGTAAACACCACAATCAAACTATTATTGTCGTGTAGGATTTTCGCCACATTTTGTGACAGGATAGTCTATACACACACGGCTTTCTGACGCTACCTACCGAGAGCATTTAAGTTACAGAGAAATGCGGAGGATTTTTTTCTCCCATTCGCCGTGCTGTATCAAAAATTTCATTAACTCCACTCTCCAGCAGTTCCTCGCTTTCAATATCTCGTTTGTCACGGGGGACATGCAGGAAATGTTCCTGAATAAAAAGTGAAAGTGCCAAACTGCAGTTAAAGAATTAATAATTTGACAAATAATTTGATTACTGATGTCCATGTAAACACAGTCCCTGTCTTTCTCCCCTGCGTCTGTGTGTTTGTTTTGCCTCTGTGAAAATCAGTGCGTGCTCGAACCGAAAACTTCCAGTTTTATGCAAAACCTTCCCTCTTTCGCCACTCGACACTCCCACCTAAACAGAGCCAGACTCACCCACTTTCCTGACTTTTTTCAAACTAGAGGTGTGAAAACACCCTGCTGAGACAGAGGGGTTTCATGGCCCTTTAAGGAAATGGAGGACTGAGATGATTGACAGCTACAGTCGCATCTGTACACATCTGTTTCATATCACATGATGTCATCGCATGGCTGCTTCATGCATCAGTCATGGTTTGCAATAGAAAAGTATGAGTCTGATTGACTCTTGACCTCATAACCAGACAGGAACTTCACAAACATCTTGACTAATTTACGGTATGATCTTAACAATAGCCCCAATCCTCTTTTACCTTATTTCAGTGATGACTATAACTCATAACCCAGCAGAATGCTTTATGAACTTCATCATTTCACTTCACACCCCCACATCATAAACCAGCAAACATCCCCACCACCCACTCTCATATGACTAAGATCTATAAAAGGGTCCACATTCATCCAGAAAGCACTCTTGAAGCTCATTGGTTGATTTCTCTATGTGGTAACTTCCTGTTCAGATTACATTTCTCTTGGTGAGTGTTTAAGCATATCTGAAAGTCATACTTTGAGTTAATGGTTGATGAAGTGACATCATAAACAAAGATAATGCTGGACTGTGAGTGGCAGGAAAGGTTGTAAAGATCTTATGAAATAGAGCTGCATTATTTTGGATAAAATGAGAAAAGGTTTTTTTAGCTTGGAATTCTGTAGAACTATAATAAATTAATAAAAAATCACAATAAATAAAATAATTATATTTTCTTCATATAAAAAATGTAATGAAAAATGATGTAATGTGTAAGAAGTATAGTGGTGTATCAATAAACTCAAGTCATGATACGATTAGTGTTGTCACGATATTGGAATTCGGTACCAATCCATACTGAAATTTAAAAAATGTCCATTTCCCGCTAACATTTGAGCGATTTTGAGCACGTTCTTATGGCCCGTTTCCACTAAGTGGTATGGTATGGTTCAGTTCGGTACGCTTTTATGGCCATTTCACTGTCAAAAGACGTACTGAACCGTACGACTTTTTGGTCACCCTGCTTCAGATGTTTACTTGCCCTGCCAAAATCTTCACCCCCCCCCCCAAAAAAAATTTGCTATTTCTTAGCCATATACAGTATTTTAAATAATGTGTCAAAAAACAAACATAATTGTAATACCTAACCCTTTTTATTCAGCATAACTTTTTTTTTAATACAACTGACAACTAAAGAAAATACAATTGTGATGTAACTAAATTTGTTAGCGTGTGTGTATATAATGATTCAGTTCATCAAGGCAACCTTTATTAAATGTAAAAAAAAGTTAAATTGTTAAATATTTATTAACATTTTAAATAATTGCTTTATTTCTTATTGTATGTAGTTTAAAATAAAGTGATTTCTCCAGTCATTATTGCTTTTATTACTATTACCATTAATAATAATAATTATAATTTATATTAGAGTTATTTCTGAAGGATCATGTGACTGAAGACTGGAGCAATGAAGCTGAAAATTCATCTTTAAAATCACTGGAATCAATTATTAAATTAAATGATAAACTACTTTTGAACGGTTATTTTACAGCGCAATAACATTTCACAATGTTACAATGTGTGCTATATTTATGATGAAATAAATGCAGCCTTGGTGAGCAGGAGAAGCTTTTTTTAAAACATTCAACAACATACTGACCCCAAACTTTTGACCAGTTGTGTATATAATATTTTATAAGCGAAAATGTGCAGTTTAATTTTGACACCAAATATAAATCAGAGAGGTCGAACTTTCTCATACAGAGCCTCATTTCAGTATTCAAGTTTTGTAAAAAGCGATCTATTGAACGAATCAATCTATTGTAGAAACATTGGCTAGAATTCTGCATTATAGGTTTAAATTATAGAGAGAAATGACAGATGAACCGAGACTGCATCAGATCATGAAGCAGATCAATGTTGATCTTTCTTTCGAGCTGTCAGTGCAGAAATGAACAAAGCAATAGGCCTAATACAACATATAAGGTTAAAGTATGGAAAAATGATCAGATGGTAACGGATAAACAGCTTTTGGTAATATTTCAGCATGCTTTCACTTTCGTATTAGACATGAAACGCACATTTGCCGGTAGGAATGACATCTCACCCTGCTCATCATTCTCTCTTCATATAGGCGTATATGTGGCTATTACACAATCATAATACACTGTGATATAGCCTGTGTCGTTAGTTCGTTGGATTGTTTTGTTTTCTCAGTACAATCGATACGCTCAATCGAGCAGAGACCACCTCATTCAGGCGATCTCAGACAGATTGATTTGGCGCGGATCTGAGCGCGATTGCTGGATTCACATATGCAAAACAAACCGTGCTAACTGGGCAAACAAGACAGATTCCGAAACAAACGTCTATGTGTGAAAGCACCCTAAGATTGTATTTGTACGCAATTGACAGACAGTCGCAGCCAAAATAAACTTTTGTGACAAGGCAGCCATGGCCCGATCGCCCCGGGCCATTGGGCAGTCCTTATTGTCGAGCCCTGCAAGGGTACAAAAAGTTGAAGCTAGACGCACAGTTGAATGCTATTGGTTTACAGAGATACGTCACTCGATCCTGCAACAAGCCAGAATGAAAACAAAGGAACCTCCTTGTTTTAAATACACAGCCAAGACATTACACCGTAATAATATATACATATAATAAAGAGCCATGGTCAACCCGAGCTCAAACAAACCTTGTCGTCTTGATGAACAGTCACAAAGCCAAGAAGAGCAGAATCTACCCTGTGCCCCATAGTTTTTTACAAGCCTAAAGCATGAGCGGTTTTGCTTTTTCGCTTGCGTGCGCGTCTATATTTGAAATAATGAACTTCTTGAGCTTATGATAATAACATGCACTTGATTGTTGAAGTGCTTTTGAAACCCGATCATTTCAGAAACAAACGCGAAAGTGAAGGGCGAAAAAACAAAGGAGAAGCCAGAAAAAACAAAGGAGCAAATTATATTTTCAGCAAACATAAACAAACTGCCATGTTCAACTATTATCATCACCTTTTGGACTATTATGAACTTGGAATGACTGAATTACTCTCTAACAGAGGCTACATGTGCTGATGAAGATTAAAGACACACATGAGAGGTTTGCAATAGTATCTCATATATGCATGCTTGAAAAGATACAGATATAAAAATATATACATCTAAAATATATGTATACATATTGAAAATGACTAAATGTAAGCCTTTTATCTGTAAAAAAAAAAAAGTGTATATATATATATTGCTCTTTATATATTTTTACAATGTTTCCTCTAGGATAAAACTCTCTTAAGGACATTTTTTGCAAAGTGACGCCAGAAAAGATTTTAGAATTTTTATCATGTATTAACACTAAAGATCTTATTTAATTCATGTATTGATTTGTTTGTTGATTTTTAATTGCATATTTATTATTGAAATGTTCCTGCCATGAAAATATCCTTGGTTGCTGACATGGCATTTAATAAAAAATACATTACATTACATTCCTCTAGGATTTTTTCCAGCTGTGGCAGCAGGCCTTTTACACAGATCTACAAACTACCTATGGCGTTATTTCAATGACAAATGTCGTGAGCGCAGTATTACAAGTACTAAATTGCATTCATGTAATACGAGCATGTGAATCACTTTACTTGCGTGCCAATTTTCTCTGTTCATGCACAAAACTTCTTGCACTCCCTCAAATATACGCTGCTCAAGTGCAGATTTTCTTGTGTGCTCTCAATAAATGGTGCTGAAGTGCGATGTTGTGCGTTTATGTAATGAGGATGCCTGCAACATTTATTAGATTTGCTAGGAATATTTATGAATGTCTCCGATAGACCTACGGAGCTGCATTAATGCATCCTGAAGTAAAGTGAAACGGCTATAAACTCCAGCAAGATCAAGTCATTGTATGCAGAACCATAGACCTTTATCTATAAAGTATGGAAACTGTGTTCATCTTAACACAGGGGTGTCCAAACTCTGTTTTGAAGGGCCGACGTCCCGCTGAGTTTAGCTCCAACTTGCTTTAACACACCAGGAAGTTTCTATTATATCTAGTAAGAGCTTACTTAGCTTGTTCAGGTGTGTTTGATTAAACTTTCCAAGACACCAGCCCACCAAGACCGAGTTTGGACACCCCTACGTCATGTTTGCTGGCATCACGCACCTGTCAGTCAGTCAGTCAGCATGTCACCTTAAAAGGTTAAACAAATAACGCACAGCACTACTCATTACAGAAAAGTTTGCACTGTTATAATTCACTTACCTTTTAATATGTTTTGGTGCAATTATAACCTGCTATTAAAAAAACAACAGCGACTGAATGTTATGATTGAGAAGCTGTAATGCAGCAGAATTTTGGTGTGGCGTACTGCCATGGAAGAATGAATGTAGTGGAAACCATGTAGTAAATTTATAGAATATTTAATACTTTTAGATAACTATTACTGCTTTATTACTGCTATTACTGCTTTTTTGTGCATATCTGCAAAAAGCGTTATATTATTGAGTGCACAAGCATTAAACAGGGCTCAAGACTGCAGAAGATTTATAGGCGTATTTAAAGTCATCTCGTATGAGCAGAACGACAGACTTGAGGAAGCTGCGTTGCGTGTAAACGGGACAGGACTGGGGATTTGTGAGATCTCGTGATTAGACTTAAGATGCTGCTTAATGCTGTAATTATAAAGGGTGGTGAATGAACAGTCTTTCAGGCTTTATCAGGCTTTATCTGAACCTAAAACAAAGAATGGAAGAGATCAGATGCTTGAGCAGGAAACAGGAGCCTCTGGTGCATCTGTGATTCCTTATATACTCATCAGCCAATCAGAATGGAGAACATTTGCATGTAGAGGTTTACAGAAACACTTGGGCTTTGGCTTTGAAATAAAGATGTTTATGAATTGGATTACTAATATATATTATGTCTTATAGTAGTAGTAGTACAATGAAAAAAATTATTATTACTACATTTTATTTAAGGTGGTTGGAAGCAATTGATATTTGAACAAACAAAGTTGAACATTACTACATTAAATTAGTTTAAATTCAGCCCAAATAAATTGTTTGCAACAATTTTGCACATTTTTTTTCAATGTAGTAGTAAAAATGATTTAATAATAATTATTAATAAAAATAATAAATTTGCATTTTTAAGCAAGTTAAGTGTGGTATTAAAGTGGTGATTTTATTTATTTATAAATTTAACAGGGTGGGCCATTTATATGTATACACCTTAATAAATGGGAATGGTTGGTGATAATAACGTCCTGTTTGTGGCACATTAGTATATGTGAAGGGGGAAACTTTTCAAGCTGGGTGGTGACCATAGTGGCCAATTTGAAGTCGGCCATCTTGGATCCAACTTTTGTTTTTGCTTTTCAATAGGAAGAGGGTCACGTGACACATCAAACTTATTAGAAATTTCACAAGAAAAACTATGGTGTGCTTGATTTTAACGTAACTTTATTCTTTCATGAGTTATTTACAAGTTTCTGACCACTTATAAAATGTGTTCAATGTGCTGCCCATTGTGTTAGATTGTCAGTGCAACCCTCTTCTCCCACTCTTCACACACTGATAGCAACACTGCAAGAGAAATGCCAGCACAGGCTTCATAATGTGGCCACTTTATTAGGTACACCTGTCCAACTGCTCGTTAACGAAAATTTCTAATCAGCCAATCACATGACAGCAACTCAATGTATTTAGGCATGTAGAGAGGGGGTGGGGGGGCTGGGGGGGTTTCTGAAAAGTCGCTATGTTGGCAACACTGGCTGGCAGCGTCTTTGATTAAAGCGCTTATGCAGTATGGAAGGAAGGCTCCATTACTCATAGGGGGGAGCCCGGTTTTGAAAAGAAGTAATAACGTTAAAATCTCAAGAGTTATAGACAGATTTTACAACATATAATAGAAAATGTATAAAAGAGCTATATGAATAATATAGATTTCTTGGCATTGGTCGGGGGCCCCTAATTCCCCGGGGCCCTAAGCGGCTGCTTACCTCGCTTATTGGTTATGTCCGCCCCTACAACCCGGCACTAGTAAGGTGTACCTAATAAAGTGGCCGGTGAGTGTATAGTATATATGAATTTCTTTAATATGTGCATTTTGCTGCAGCATGGGCAGAAATTCAATATCTATTCTCTAAAGAAAATGTATTTGTAGTATTTATTTTATATTTAACTGGAAGCAAAACAACCTTGGAGAATGGGTTGGGGTAAAGGAAGCAGATATGTCAAATTGCACCCCTTCGGACAGTAGTGTGTGTCTGTGTGTGTCTGTGTGTGTCTGTGTGTGTCTTTATGTCTGTATGTGTGTGTGTAGGCTTGCATTATTCAGCAGGTTGTGATGGAGGGAGGAGCAGGACAGACAGCTGGTGTATGATGGAGACAGATGCGTCATGGAGTCCCCTCAGCTCCAATGCAAAACTGTGTGTGTGTATTTGTGCATCCGTGCATATCTGCGGCACAGTCATGATAATTATTTATTTATTTAAGCAATATAAATCTTGTAGTACTATTTTTTTTGTTTGTTTTTTGAAATTTACTAAAATGATTCATTTATAAAAGCAGCATAAACATTGTACATCAGCATTTATTTAGGCATTCACTTACACACCATTATAAGTACTGGATAAAACAGTAAAAATTAATAAAATACGGTACATGTAAACTACATGTAAGTACAGAGTAAATATTTATATATTTAATTAAAATATAATATAAATATATGCTATATTAATAATGATTAGGCATGTAACGATTCACCTGACTCACGATTTGATACGATTCACGATACTAATCTCACGATTCACGATTTAGTCATGATTTTTTTAACTAAATTATTTGAAACAAATTTAAGGTAAAGGGCTTTTTCATTTTTTTCCTAAATGCTGGACATGTTTTGCTAAATAATATATTTTCTGCCATAACCAAATCGCTATTTTAAAAACAAATAAAGTTAAAAAATAATAATAATACAAACTAAAGAAGACACATTAATATAAACAAACTAAAACTGTGATTCTGCTGGGATTTTTCATTTTATAAAAGAGATATAAGCATTTTCTGGCATAAGCTGAGGTCTTTGCACATTTATAATGTACCCTGCTGATGAGAAAACTCTTTCAGTGGGGACTGAGATGGCTGATGTGAAGACAACAGTGTGTACAGAGGTGGTCAATAGGCCCTCTCATCCAGGGTACTGACCTCTGGCATAACATACTTGTTATGAAATGACAAATTATATAGTGGGGCAGAGATGGGAGTTGAACATGATTATGAAGGTGAATAATTAATATTACTTGTATCATTAATTAGTAATAGTATCAGTCTGATACACGTATTTATTTTTATTTGTTTTTATTTCAGCTAGAACAAAAGCAGTTTAAAAATTTTTTTAAAGGTCAATATTATTAGCCCCTTTAAGCTATATATATTTTTCGATAGTCTACAGAACAAACCATCATCATACAATAACTTGCCTAATTACCCTAACCTGCCTAGTTATCATAATTAACCTTGTTAAGCCTTTAAATGTCACTTAGGCTGTATAGAAGTGTCTTGAAAAATATCTAGTTAAATATTATTTACTGTCATCATGGCAAAGATAAAATAAATCAGTTATTAGAGATGAGTTATTAAAACTATTATGATTAGAAATGTGTTAATCTTCTCTCCGTTAAACAGAAATTGGGGAAAAAATAAACAGGGGGCTCATAATTCTGACTTCAACTGTGTATATAAATATATATCTGTCTGTCTGCGTGTATGTGTATGTGCGTGTGCATTTGCGTGTGTGCATGTGTGTGTTTTGTACTGTAGATCCAGTGAACATCAGAGTGTGTTTTATCCCAGAGGTGTGACACAGATCCTGTTCTGTCCATTGTCTTGTGTTTCTGTGGAGTGTAAACTCACACCGGCTCTTAATGCTTCTCAGATGATAAAGGCAGACTGTGCTGAAGTCATCTCTGGCCTCGTCATCTCTCATCTGCTTTCGTTTGTCTGCAGCCCAGAGCTTATATAAACCACACCTCATTCACCTGCCAACATCAGTCCTTTCTCCTGCTCTCAAGAGTTGTTTTATATAGAGACAGTTGAAGACAAAATGATTTGCCCTCCTGTGAATTTTTTTTCTTTTTAAAATATTTCCCAAATGATGTTTAACAGAGCAGGGAATTTTTCACAGTATTTCCCATAATATTTTTTCTTCTGGAGAAAGTCTTATTCGTTTTATTTCAGCTAGAATAAAAGCAGTTTTTAATTTTT
>CAIGQZ010032693.1:4923584-4938115 GCA_903798205.1 Danio tinwini
TGTCTTTGTGTGTGTGTGTGTGTGTGTGTGTGTGTGTGTGTGTGTGTGTGGGTGTGTGTGTGTGTGTGTGTGTGTGTGTGTGTGTGTGTGTGTGTGTGTGTGTGTGTGTGTGTGTGTGTGTGTGTGTGTGTGTGTGTGTGTGTGTGTTAGTTATATGTAGTCTACAAGCTCGGAGCTTTAAACTAGCACACAGTTGGCTTAAAACTATACAAAGACACAAATGATTTTGTACTCTCTGCTTGGTCTGTGTCCGAGTCGTACATGCACGGCTGAATGCTGGTCCTCTCTCTCATGTTGCTTCTCTCTGTCTGCCTGTCTGTTGCCATACACAAAGCAGGGGAGCTCTTGGCTCCACCCCCTTGTTAAGTTGGGCGGGAAGTTGAAACTAATTTTGATGTGAAGCAACACGCCCCTAAAACAGCGACCTGTGTACACGCCCCCAAAATGACACTTTTTAATACATCATAATAAAAAAATCTGAATTGTGTTTTGAACTGAATCTAAAGTGACACACTTAGAAGAACCATAATATTAATATTACATCTTAAAAAAGGGGTAAAATAGGTGCCCTTTAATCATTGTTTGAGACTTAATTAAAACACCTTGTTTTGGGGTTTAAACTAATATTTATTGGAAAGTTATTTCATACAAACTATAGTTCATTTTTAAACAATAAGGGCATTTAAATGTAGCTGGGTTAATAGTTTCAGCCTAAATTTGGATTAAGAGTATAAGCATCAATACATGTTATTTAATAAAGAAATGCTAAAATAAAAGTTCTTGTGAATCTCTCCGCTCACCTTTTTATCTCACAAAAGCCTTTAGTGTTTGAGTTTGTGAGCTGTTTCAGAGCTCTACCTGATACCTGTGTGTCCTCAGTCCAGCAGAGGAGGAGTTTGATGAATAATAGAAAGGCTTTTTTCTCCACAGGCGATGTGCTGCTCTCATTTCACTCCTCAAATACCTCCTGTGCTCCTAAACACACAGCAGAGTTCCTAGACAGTGGGAGACTGTTCTGTCTGTTCTGCTTATTTATGTGTAGTATGGATGTGTGCATGCAATTATTTAGTAATTCATCTGTTTATTTGCTACTATTACATGTTTAATTTTTAAATGTTAAAATTTGTATAGATTATTTTTTGTAACCATTATGTCATAAATTAAATATTTATTTATAAATATAATATATTTATTATATTGTATGTTTATCATAAATATTAAATTATAATTGATGATATTTTATATTTAATTGCCGTTTTAACATATTTATTAATATACATTTTAAATGCATTTATATTAGATTTTTTTGTTTTATTTATTTAAAATTGTATACATTATAGTAGAAAGTAATTTTTTTAATTCAAATATTAATTCAAAATATTAAATATATTACAATATTTTTTTTTTATACTTTATATACTAATAATTAATTTTTATTTATTTTATTTATATTATATGTATTTATATTTTATTTTATTATTTTATATTATATATATTATTTTTATTATATATTTTTATTTTTATATATTATATTTTTTATATTAATAATGTTTTATATTAATAATATATTATTATATCAATTTATATTTTAAAAGCTTATTATATTAGATTTGTAGAATTTATTTAATTTTATACATTAGTAGAAATGATTATTTTTATTTAAATAATTCAAAATATTAAAATATATTAATTATATTAATTTTTATACTTTATATACTAACAATTAATTTAAATTTAATGTTTTGATTATATTAATAATCAAATATTTGTATTTATATATTATATAATATTTTATATATTATATTAGTGTATATTTTAAATGCATATTATATTAGATTTAAAAAATTATTCATTTAACATTTTATACATTATAGTGGAAATGTATTTTTTTATTTAAATATTAATTCAAAATATAAAAATATATTAATTATATAAAAAATTTCATACTTTATATTCTAATAATTAATTTAGATTTTATTTATTTAGTAAATTATATTTGATTATTTTTATATGTATTTAAATATTATACTATATTTTATATATTAATATATATTTTAAATGCGTATTATATTAGAGTTTTAGAATCATTAAAATTTTTGACAAAATATTAAGATATATTAATTATATGTATTACAATTTTTATACTTTATACACTATTTTTTTATTATATTTGATTTATATTATTTATTTATATTTAATGTATTGTATTATATTTAAGTAGTATTTTAATATCTATTTAAATTTTTTATAATAAATTTAAATTTTTAAATAACTAAATTTAGTTTTAAATAAAATATTAATTCTAAATGTATTAATTATATTTATTTTATACTTTATAAACTAATATTTAATTTATTTGATAAATTTTTTTATATATTTGATTTATATAATATGTATTTATATTATAAAAAATTTATATATTATAATAATATATATTTTAAATGCATATTATATCAGATTTTTCAATTATTTATTTATTTAAAATGTTATACATTATAGTAGAAATATATTTTTATTTCAAATATTCAAAATATAAAAATATATAAATTACTTTTATTTATTTTTTTTACTTTACATTCTAATAATATTTTTTTACTATATTTGATTTTCTGATTATTTTATGTGTATTTATATATTATATTTTATTAATGTATATTTTAAATGTATTAGATTTATATAATTAATTATTTAAATGTTTATACATTATAGTAGAAATGTATTTTTTATTATATTAAAAAAAAAAAATATATAAATTTAATATATTATATATATATATATATATATTATACTTTATATACTAATTATTTTTATTAGTTTTTCTATGATATTTGATTCATATTTTATGTATTGAAATTTTTTTATATATTCAATAATTAAGATTTTTTTTAATATAGATATTTATTGGACCATACATATATGGTACACAGAGCATTTAATATTAGATATACAAAATTATTATACATAAATTTAAAAGAAGAATATAAATAAATAAATTAATAAACGTTTTATTTGTAAATTGCTTATTTAAGATTCTTTTGTATATTTTAGATATAAAATGTAACTTAATTATAAATGTATGAGAATTGTGCTTTTTTATTGCACTTATAATAATCAGACATGATTGATAAGATGCATGAAATGACATACAGTAATATTAGTGCATTTGTCATAAAAATCAAAAGAAATCCAGAGTTTATGACTGCAGAGGAATCCTGGGGTGGGACAGGGAATGTTTTGCACATGATGTCATGAGATTACAGCTCTTTGATGGGCCCTTAGAGAGAAAACAGAGAGTTTTAGTTGGCTTCAAGCATTAAAATTCAGCGCAAGGCAGTCTGGGATGCATGCGACATAACTACAGCCATGGGACTTTAATTTTAGCTGATGCGTCTCCCGTAAGCATGATCATCTCTGGAATAATAGACCTTTATAGCCGTTGTGTGTTTTTCTACGTGTCCATTTTTGCTTTTGTGATCATGTTTTGCTTGCGGTGAAATGACTGAACGTCCCACATGAACAGTAAAAGCTGAAATCACCTGTGAATAGTGAACCACTAACTGTTCCTAAGAGATCCCGCTTTAATAAACATGATAAATATTGTCTTGCAGATTGTCTAATATGCAAAAATGTTTGCGCATGTGTGGAATGTTTCATTATAGAATTTCTTGGCACCATTTTACTTAGGATTTAAGAACATAATGTTGGAAATAATGTTCATTTTTTTATGACAAGGTGTCCGCGAGATCTTAAAGTATATTAAAAGTTGGTAAATCAATTTCAAGAAATTTAAGACCCTATAAAAGTATTGAAAAGTCTTAAATGCTGTTTTACAAGGTGTTAAAGGGCACCTATGGTGAAAAATCTACTTTCTTAAGCTGTTTGGACAGACATATGTGTAGGTATAGTGCATAGACCGTCATATTGGGGTGATATAAACACACCCAGTGCTTCTTTTTCAATTTAACAACATAAAAACGGTGGACCAATTGGAGCGGTTTTGAGACCGACCGCAACTTGACGTAGGAGTGCGGTCCCCCCGCCCACCAAATTGATTGACAGGTGCGCATTACCATATCCTCAGTATGTTGTTTCACGTCCGCCATTTTCAGCGTGTGAGTCATCGCGAAATCACCAAAGAAACACCCTTGCTCTATTTTTAGATGTAAGGCTCATTGGGCTCAACATTCTGGAAAGTGCGAGCGCTTTGCCTCACGTGCGCGTCCTTTCATTGGAAATAACAAACTAACGGCGCGCAGCGCAATGCATTTCGCATTGTTACGGATGAAAGTGAGGACCGGGGGTTCGCTCACTATTCTGCCGCCTAGGTCGCCTCTATGGACGCGCTGGCCCTGCTCAGGACACTGTTTATATTTCTGCCGCGCCACAGAGCGTTATCTGAACAGTTTCATTTTAAATAACATGCGAGTGTGCGTGTCTGGTGTGCCGCACTGTGGCTCTGAGCGGCGCATCCGGTGTATGACGCCCTTTAGTTATAGCCTCAAGCAGGTTGTACACCAGAAGCGCCGCTCGGCGACATGCAGCGTCACGCCACGCAGCGGCATGCATTTCTGAATTCTAAACATAAGTTTATATCAGGTGACACACACCGGCGCCGCAAGTGTGCGATACTTTTTACTGTCATGTCGGTGCGTGATGCCCTTCAGTCAAAGTTAATTCAGTGTGCTTGGTTATTAGTCTCGGTGTAGGCTACAAGCTCGAAGCTTTAAACTAGCACACAGTTGGCTGTAAAACTATACAAAGACACAAATGATTTTGTACTCTCTGCTTGGTTTGTGTACGAGTCGTACATGTACAGCTGAATGCTGGTCCTCTCTCTCATGTTGCTTCTCTCTGCTTGTCTGTAGCCATACACAAATAGGGAAGCTCTTGGCTCCGCCCCCTTGTTAAGATGGGCGGGAAGTCGAAACTAATTTTCATGTGAAGCAACACGCCCCTAAAATGACGAACTGTCTACACGTCCCCAAAATGGCACTTTTTAATACATCATAATGAAAAAATCTGAATTGTGTTTTGAACTGAACCTAAAGTGGCACACTTAGAAGAACCATAATATTAATATTACATCTTAAAAAAGAGGTTAAATAGGTGCTGTGGCGAGGGGACGTGGCCGAGAGCCGTGGGAGCGAAATGAGGCCCGCCACAGATGAGATACACCTGTGGTGCGCACCTGCCTCCAATCCCACGGAAGGAGCTCTGGACTATAAGAGGAGGAACGATGGCAGAGGAGAGAGAGAGAGAGAGAGAGAGAGGACCGGGCCCGGACAAATTGTTTTACATTTGCTTTCACGGCTCTCGGCCAAGCCCCCTTAAATCTTGTATCTGTGTAGTTTTAATGCATTTTATTTAAGTTTTTGTGGTTATTTGTTTAGGTTTCATTTAAACTAAGACAAAGTTAGAAAATAAATATTTATTGTCAATTGGCTGAAATAAAATAACTTTTATATTAGATATAATATAACATATTGTTGTATTTCAATAAGAAACAAAACATTTACTTGTTCAATTTATTGTTCGATTAATAATAAGTTTAGAATAGATTTGTTTTAATTATTATTGCATTATACATGTTTTTGCTGTCACATTTAATTTGTTCCTTCTTAGTAATAACAATACTTCTTTTAAAAAAATTAACAAAATTTGATTAATTACATTTTAATAATCAATAAGTCTATAATTATTTCCCTGTTGCACTTGTTGGTAACACTCGTTTTTCTAACTCACAGGTTTCTCAAATGTTTGAAATATGCTTGCGGTGGTAGACGGATTGAAACACCATTTACCCACATCACATAAATAGTTACTGGAGCATTTTAAACCTGCCATTCATCAGCTGATCGCTCGTATGTCAGCTTATAGACAGCTGATCAACGTGACTTTGAAATGCTCCAGTTTTCCTGTATCTGTGGTTACACTCAGTAAACAGCGATGAGTTTGGTGAACTGATGACCTTCACAGCCAATCACAGTCATTTCTGTTGAGCACGTGAACGCGCTCAGATGTTAGCGGGAAAAATTTCAGTATCAATTGGTACCGAATTCCAGTATTGTGACAACCCTTGAAGTAACTAGGCCTGTCACAATAATGAATTTATCGACTTATTGTGCAATAGTTGGAGATGACCTCAATCATTTTTGCTGTTGCAATATATATTTACAAATAACGTTAAAGCCAGTTTACAATGACATGATTTGTCACCGCTCACTGGACAATTGGACATTTACCTAATTTGCATTATTATGCTGTTATATTATCATTATATATTAATCAGGGGCATAAAATTATCTCAAAATAGCAACAATACCGCTGATCGCAACAATTTCTGTGAGAGAGCGCCCTCTAATGGATTTGCCTTCTGAAATATACAACAAAACATACCCTAAGTAACATATTTCAGATTTGCAAAAATGTAGAGAGCGCCCTCTAGTGGATTTGCCATCTGCAATGTATTACAAAAACGTACCCTAAGTAACATATTTCAGATTTGCAAAAAATGTAGAGAGCGCCCTCTAGTGGATTTGTCAAAGTTTATAATTGGACATTAACCTAATGGACACTTAATAGCATAAATAATAGGGCATTTAACTTTATAACAGCAAATTATAGAATCCAAACAGCCTATAGAATATGTATTTTAAAGTGTTTATGGATATTTGCATTATTATGCTGTTATATAATCATTTTATATTAATCAGCGGCATAAAATGACAACAATATCTGTGACAATATATCGCAAAAATGTAGAGCGCGCCCTCTAGTGGATTTGCCAACTGAAATGTACAACAAAACGTACCCAAAGTAACATATTTCAGATTTGCAAAAATGTAGAGCGCCCTCTAGTGGATTTGTCAAAGTTTATAATTTGGAATTTACCTAATAGGACATTTAGTAGTTTATATAATAGGACATTTACCTTTTTAACATCAAATTATAGCATCCAAACAACCTTAAAGCCTGGTTTATACTTCTGCGTCAAGTGATCGCTGTAACCCACGGCGTATGCCTTGCGCGTAGCCGTGCATTTATACTTATGCATGCTGTTTCTGTTTCTCTGCAATACACTTCCAAAATGCTAGCTGGCAGTAGGTGTTTATGTTTCTCTGTGTCGAGTTTCTTCGCTGGTGTTCTGTTTTTTTCTAAACACTTCCTTAATGTACAAGTGGCTCAAATTCGCTCATTTTGAGGCGGGAACCAGTGGACGTGCAACAACTTTAATCATAAGGTAAACACAAAACAACAGTCTCTATCCGGAGCTCCTTCACGGGACTCCACACTTGTAAACACTCGCTGCATCGGGCGTGCAGCTCTCACCTCCGCCCACACTCGTCAGCGCTACCAAGCCGACCAATCACAGAGCTTGTGCTACCCGTACACGTTACATTTTTTGAGAGGTATGCTTCAACATCGCCGACGGTTACGGCGATGTATGCGTCCATGCGTAGGCTGCGCCGTAGCATACGTGTGCACTTGACTCAGAAGTACAAATCGGCCTTAAAAATGCTAAATATTTTAAAGTGTTTATGGATATTTGCATTATTATGCTGTTATATAATCATTATATAATAATCAGCGGCATAAAATTATCTAAAAATGACATAAATATCTCTTGTTATAATGTGTCACACATCAAAAATTCCTTACCAATACAGGCCTTGAAGCAACTTTGGTGAGATTTTGCTGATTCTTGGTTATTTAAAAGTGAGCGTCTCTTCCTGGCAGATCCAGCAAAAGCTTTATATAATGCTCCATCAGAGGCTTTTAGCTGCTCTTAAAATAAATCTCAAATTTCTACTCCATGCATTCGAATACAACTAAACTGACTCATCATTTTTGTATGCTTTAGTCATTAACCGATTGTAGAGGTGTGTAATGTTGACTTTTTATTATATCTCCTACATAATATTTCCAACACAGGCTGGCTGGAAATGCAAGCTTCAGTCTACATGTTTGTAAATCTGCAAAAACATGCTTAAAAAAAGTGTTTGACTGCAGATTGTAGGTAAAATGAACACTAGAAGGCAGTATGACACAAGTGACTTTGATTCTTTTTCACACTAATGATATTTGCAGTGACTTTATTGACAAATGGTGGATTATTTTCATGCAGTTCTTTGCACAACACCAAAAAAACCCAAAAAAAAAACCCAAATGACTTAACGCTGTCTATGATTAGTAATGAATACATTTGTGTCATCTATCTCCATATTGACGAATCTTCTGACCTGCTTATGCATTTTGTAAAATCATAATTATGTGGTCATGGTGCTCTTTTTCTATTATGTTTGCTTTCGAAAACACTATTGGTTGGGTTTAGGGAAGAGTTTAGGTCTGTGGTTTGCTAGTCCATCTGTATTTCAACATGTTAAGAAGGATGTGTATCTGAAATGTACAACAAAACGTATTTTAAGTAATGCATTTCAGATTCACAACGATGTAAACAGCGCCCTCTAGTGGATTTGCCATCTAAAACGTGCAATGAAACGTACCTGAAGCAATGGGGTTTTTTTTATTCTTTATTTAGGTTTTACATTAGATGAATCCAATTTACCCAAAACGTACCACACACAGGTTTAGGGAAAAAAGTTATAATATCAATGGTTAAAAAGACACGTTCCACAACTTCACTCCTCTAAAGCTTCTTCAATATTTCCATTTTCTACAAAGTACAAAAAACTCCCAGATATCACAAAATGTCAGAGAGTTTCTTTCTTATTACATTTGTGAGCTTTTCAAGAGCCAAACATGTTAAGTTTCTCAAGCAAACTCCAGTGGAAGAGCAACTACCATTTTTCCAACGCAAAGCAGAGCAATGTTTTTTTTTACTTTATAGTGAGAATTGGCACTTAAACTAAAGAGTAACAACTAGGAGAGCACGATATTGGAGAAAAAAACTGACATTATGATATTAAATGTTTCTGTGATACATAATGCGATATTGAGGATGATTTTAACAGATGAAATGAATAGCTCTATTTAAAAAGAATGAATAATTTTAGGACAATTTTCGATGATAATAGTATGATTTTGTAGTCTGCAGCTGCATAAAATGTAATAAATACAGTAAAGGAAAATTAATTAAATGTAAATTAAATAACACTGTATATTGCAAGATTGTTCTGCAAAACCCGTCTCAAAGACTTTACAGTGAATAGCTTTAGTTATTTTCATTGCGGACTTGAAGCCACTGGTCTTTTATCCACTCTTGGAAAAGTGTAAACGGTGGATTAACATTCAGCACATGATCACAGGGTTTGAAATTGCGACCGTTTTGGTCGCAAATGCGCCCAAAATTTTATCTATGCGACCCTTAAAGGGCACCTATGGTGAAAAATCTACTTTTCAAGCTTGGACAGACATATGTGTAAGTATAGTGTGTATATACTGTCATATTGGGGTGATATAAACACACTCAGTCCTTTTTTTTTTTCAATTTAACAACATAAAAACGGTGGACCAATTGAAGCCAATTTGAGACCAACCGCAACTTGACATAGGAGTTCGGTCCCCCGCCCACCGAATTGATTGACAGCAGCGTATTAACATGTCTTCATAGTAACGTTTCATATCCACAAGACAGGACGTGCGCAAATCAACCCTAAATAAAAGGTCTGTTCAGTTTAGGATCATCAATCATCATCAAATGTGATCAAGAGGGAGTTTGACAAGTTTAAAATGTTTTAAAACAGTGCATGTTTGTAATAAATTACAGCAATTTACTTCAGCTTTACTTCATCACCACAGCCGCGTGTCAGAACAATAATAAAAGACGCTTCAATCCCGGTTTGTGGACATTAAATCAGGTTTATTTTGTACATTAACATAACAGATATCCATACAGCAGTGGATATTAACCTGTATCCTGTCACATTTGCGTGCAAAGACAGTACAAAGCTAATCGTGCGCGCTGTATGTATGTGCGTGTGTGTCTGCACTGTGTATGTGTGCCTGTGTGTGTGCGTGAACTTTTGTAACGACATCGTGTGTGACTCATCCTGCAGCTCCACACAACAAATGCGCCAAATAATCATTGATAAAGCTCTTACTGTATTTTTTGTCACAAACGTTACGTGAGATTTGCTTCCTTTATGTCTGTGTCAGTTGTCTGCGGCAGCCGAGGGAGGAGACTAAGACACGCACGGCAGGTATGTGGAAATGGTGGGCGGGGAGGACTAGCCTTAAAGGCGCAGTACACAAAAACAGCAAAAATGTACTGAGAGCTATAAAACACCATCTAGTGAAAGCTATAATAAATAACCTGATGGGTATTTTGAGCTGAAACTTTACAGACACATTCTGGGGACACAAAAGACTTATATTAAATCTGGACAAAGGGGTAACCTAGGTGCCCTTTAAAAAATATTTGGGAGCATTTGTGCGAGTGCATAAAATTGATGTCGTGCTACCACACAAAATGTTCACCACATGCGCGGATTTAGGAGGCATTCACGCATTAGGCATCTTTGCACCTAAAAACACCAAACGCAGCACTCAGAAATGGTTTAAACCGGTTGACATGTCAAATTGCTGCATTAAACAAAGCCCGTAATGCTTACCCTGCCTTCAAGCTCTTCTTATTGGCCCACTGTGCTAGAACACAACGCGAATGGATTGGTTAATATCAGCTGTCAATCACTCAGTTCCAATGACAGGGAGCTACAGCCACGAAAACGTAAAGGTCTGGATACGAGAGAATGGAAACAACACTGCACAAATAATGGCACATCTGATTAGTGATCATGTGCTGAATGTTAATCCACCGTTTACACTTTTCGAAGAGTGTATAAAAGACTTCCAGTGTTTAAAGTCCACTATAAAAATGACTAAAGCATTCACCGTAAAGCCGGTGGAACAGAGTTTTCAGGTAACAGTGTTTGCCATTGAATCTACACATTTTAAGCACGAGATGTTCTAACATTGTTTAATCCTTCATTAAATCGTCATGATGCTGTCAGTCGTGTGACAGACCCCGCGTTCATAATCCCTGAAGAGCATGCTTTCACTGAGCTGAAACTAATATTGCAGCTCATGAAAGGACGGTTATTGCTATTAAGATGACGTATGCAAATAATAAGTTCTATGTCATCTGTGCAATTTCAGACACCACCCGTGAGAACATCGCAGTTATTATTGCTTATGCAGCTTATCTCATTCACGTCAAGCAGTGTGTGCAGGGCCGGTGAGCGCATGCAGATTTTTGTTTATTTGTTAGCTTTGATTAGTGTTGATTTCAAATGCAATACATCTGTTAATATAAAACGTGAAGTAACTGTGCTCATAGCTTTTGGTGGGTGCGACAAAATTTTGTCTGGTGCGCTTAATTTTTTTAAGTTAGGAGCACCGGTGCTACCAAGAAAAAAGGTTAATTTCGAGCCCTGTGATCGCTAATAAGATGTGCCATTATTAGTGACTTTAGGTGGTTTCTAAAACAAAATCTGTCAGTGTTCTTTTCATTCTCTCATCTTCAGAGCTTCACATTTTCACTGTTGTAGTTTTCGTCATCTGAAGGCAGAAGGCATTGACTGAGTGATTGACAGCTAATATTAACCAATCCATTCGCGTTCAGTTCTAGAGCAGTGGGCCAATAAGAAGAGCACAAAGACGGGGCAGGCATTGCAGGCTTTTTTACTTTAGCAAGTTCACATAACAACTGTTTTAATCTGTTCCTGAGAGCTGCGTTTGGTGTCTTTAGGTGCAAAAGTGCATTCAGCATAAATGTCTCCTAAATCCGCGCATGCAGTGAGGATTTTGCAGTAAAAACAGGTCGCACGACAACACTTTATGCACTCACACACATGCTTCCATATATATTTGTAGGTTGCATAAAATTTCAGGCGCATATGTGAACAAAATTGTCGAGCCGTAGCATCTTTACTTGTTATTATTTCCTCATAATAGTAATAATAAAACAAGGAAGTTATCATCAATCACAAATTACAGTGAACATTAAACAAACTCTCGCCTCCTCCACCAGCTGTGGGAAAAAGCCATTACAATGACACAGATCACTCCACCTATTCATGCCAGAGTCCCGCGGAAAAAAGTGATTGACAGGTGGTAATTTGTGTGTAACTTTATTTATTTATGGTTTGGTTATGGGTAAAGCAAAGACCATGTGGCTCAGGTAGTGAAAATGGTAGGCTACAGTTAATTAATTTGTTATGGATTAATTGATATTAAACAACATCCACCCCCGCCTACGACGGCGATGCCATCGTCTATCGCGATGTTTCACATAAGACATCGTACAATGCCAAATTGGTCAACATCGCCCAACCCTAGTAGAAGAAGCCACTGTGGGCCCTTTATTTTGTTGCACCTCAGAAGATGAAACTTAGTGAACGGTGGCATTTGGAGGGGTGATAATACTGTAATAAGAGTTCAGTAATAATACTGAACCACTGTGATGACATCGAATGAGCAAAACAACATTTCAGAAATGCTGGAAACGCTGGTTTGTCCGTTAACGCGTTCCATCATGCATATTTATATCGTCACATGATCTCTTCAAACTAAATCACATGACTTTATTGATGCGCATGTGTTTCCATTGTGGTGGCACAATGGCTCAGTGGTTAGCACTGTCACCTCACAGCAAGAAGGTCACTGGTTCGAGTCCCGGCTGGGTCAGTTGGCATTTCTGTGTGGAGTTTGCATGTCCTCCGGGTGTTCCGGTTTCCCCCACAGTCCAAACACATTCACTATAGGTGAATTGAATAAACTAAATTGGCCATAGTGTATGAGTGTGTGAATGTGATAGTGTATGGGTGTTTCCCAGTGCTGGGTTGCAGCTGGAAGTGCTTCCGCTGCGTAAAACATATGCCGGAATAGTTGGCGGTTCATTCCACTGTGGCATCCCCGATAAATAAAGGACTAAGCCAAAGGAAAATGAATGAATTAATGTTTCCATCGTGGTTTATGCACATTTTTTTAATATTAGATAAAGTTTATCCAGCTCCAAGCTTTTTTTGTAATGCGCATTTTAAAATTGATGCTCAACGTTTCCATTAAGCATTTTTGTGTGACATTCTTAAAAATAGGTGCATGGAAGCAAACCTAGCTAATGATGCACAACAATATCAGCTCACACATCATTAAAACAGCATTTGTGCTATTACTGTAGACGTTAAATATCACACACTCCAGCTGTACAGTTAAACACAGACACACACTGCTGGATTCCTCTGTCCGCAGTCTCACTGTAGTCTAACAAGAAGAAGAATTACCCATGAGTCACAGCATCGATCTGCCATCCAGAGCACATCTCGCAGCACTCAGCAGAAGGAGAATCAATGAAATCGACCTCGCGCACACACACACTGTCTGTACAGTTTCTCAGTACAGACCGTCCGATTAGTCCACTTCCAGAATGTGGATCCAGCAAACTTCACCACAGAACAACTAAACGCTTTCTATAATTAGTAGTGAATACGTTTGTGTCACTAATCGATCCCCATATTGACTACTTTTCTGCTTATGTATTTTGTAAAATCATAACTATGTGGTCGTGGTGCTCCTTTCTATTACATTTGCTTTCGAAAACACTATTGGTTGGGTTTAGGTCAGTGGTTTGCTAGATGATGTGAACATCAACATGTTAAGAAGGATGTGTATCTGAAGTGTGCAACAAAACGTATTTTAAGTAACGCATTTTAGATTCACAAAATGTAGACCGCGCCCTTTAATGGAGTTGCCATCTTAAACAATCAATGAAACGTACCTAGAGCAATGTTTTTTGTTTTTTTTTTGTATTACATGTAGGGCTGCACAATATATCTGTATGTCAACATGTTAAGAAGGATGTGTATCTGAAATGTACAACAATTTAGCCCAAGTATTGTATTTTAGATTCGCAAAAATATAGACAGCACCCTCTAGTGGATTAGCCATCTTAAACGTGCAATGAAACTAGGCATGGGCCGGTTTAAAATTCTGACGGTATGATAACCTTGGATAAAATATCACGGTTTCACGGTATCACAGTATTGTGGTTACTGCTCTAAAATATATTCTTTTTAAATGTCTGGGTAAAAAACTAAAAGTTTTTTTCCCCTTTAAACACAAAATATTTTATTTTGGGAAACATTTATAATATTTTGGAGCAGTAAACATGTCAGTCTAAATAATAAAAATGAATCATTGACGTCTGCTGTCTTCATTAGTTTAAAAAACACAGATTTATTTACAATTTAAAATGGCATCTTTGGATATCTTTTCTGCTGGAGATGCTGTTGTTAAAAAAAATGTAAATAAAAAAATCTTACACATACCTTAGGAACGGTATTAGAGAAAATTTTGACGGTATGAAAACCTTGACTTTTCTAAACCACGGTATACCTTGAAAACGGTTATCGTCCCATGCCTAAATGAAACGTACCTGAAGCAATGTGTTTTTTTTTTGTTTACCATGCAAGTCTGCACAATAGATCCGTATGTCAACATGTTAAGAAGGATCTGTATCTGAAATGTACAACAAAATGTACCCTAAGTAATGTATTTCAGCTTCGCAAAAAATG
>CAIGQZ010032693.1:4998057-5013606 GCA_903798205.1 Danio tinwini
ATATATATATATATATATATATATATATATATATATATATATATATAATACTGTATTAAAACCGTACACGCTTATTTAAATGCTGCTACTATACTTTACATGCTATGTAATATATACCATTATATGGCACTCCAGTTATTCTTCAATATTTAATTTTGTCTTATTTTGATTCCAGTCTAAGCCACATTCTGTAGTTTAATAATTGTAAAAGGCCATATAATGTCCAGGCTTGATCACAAACCCTGTAATGTTCTGCAGTTTACTTCCTCACGTGTGTTTCGGTTTTCCAGTGTTTTTTTATTTAATTTTTCTGACAGTAACATGTTTTCCTCTCCACAGGGAGTATAGTCAGCGTCGGCGACCCGAAAAAGAAGTACACGCGCTTCGAGAAGATCGGCCAGGGGTGAGACTGATGGTCATTTTGTGTTATCCAGATCCCACAGACTTCAGCTATTAGGTAAATCTTCCTTTTCTGTGTTCATCAGGGCGTCTGGAACCGTATATACAGCCATAGACATCGCCACAGGACAAGAGGTGAGGCGTCATTATCGCACACATACTAAAACACAAACACTGTTTATGATTATTAACACATTTTACAACATTTATTTTGCACAATAATAGCATGTTGCTGTTTTTAACATGTTACTAGCATGTGTTAGTGCAGTGCTATCATGTATTAGTGTGTAGTTACTGTGTTTTACCACATGTTTATCACATTAAGCATGTTCAAATATTGCTATATCATATTGTCATAGTTTTAGCATTATTAGCATCTTATTAGCATGTTGTTTGTAATTTTAATATGTTATTATTACCAATTTAACACACTGTTAGCGCGTTTCTAGCAGGTTATGTCATAGTTGAGGCATGTTACTAGCATGTAGTTGCTGTTTTTGCGTTTTGCTAGCATTTAACTAGTATATTATAACCATTGTTAAAACGCTGTTTTTAGCATATTGATAGTTTTAGCGTGCTGTTAGCACATTTACCATGTTGTTCAACTATTGCTATCACATTATATTGCTATCACACATCACATTAGCACATTAATAGCTGTTGATGATGCAACATCTAAAGCATGTACCTAGCTTAAATCAATACAAATTGGATTATCTGACTTTAACATGTTGCTAGCATGTTTTAGCATGTAGTTACTATGTTTTTGCATTTTGCTAGCTTTTAACTATTTTATTACCAATTTAACACGCTGTTAGCAAGTTTCTAGCAGCTTATGTCATAGTTGTAGCATGTTACTAGCATGTTGCTTGCGTTATTTAATTGTAACATGTTACTAGCATGTGCTATTACATTGGTGTAGCATGTTTTAGCATGTAGTTACTATGTTCTACCATGTTTTTAGCACATTTACCATGTTAAAATATTGTTATATCATATATTGTCATCATGTTTTAGCATGTAGTTACAATTGTTTGTATTTGCATTTCGTAAGCATTTAACTAGCATAGTTTAACATATTATAATCATTTTTATAACGCTGTTTTTAGAATATTGATAGTTTTAGCGTGCTGTTAGCACATTTACCATGTTGTTCAACTATTGCTATCACATTATATTGCCATCACACATCACATTAGCACATTAATAGCTGTTGATGATTCAACATCATTGCAACATCTAAAGCATGTAGCATAAATCAATACATATTGCTAGCAAGTTGCTTGGATTATTTGACTTTAACATGTTGCTAGCATGTTTCAGCGTGTAGTTACTATGTTTTTACATTTTTTACACTGTTAGCGAGTTTCTAGCTGTTTTTTCATAGTTGTAGCATAATTAGCATGTCACTAACATGTTGCTTGCTTTATTTTATTTTAACATGTTGCTAGCATGTGTTGGTTGCATGTTTTAGCATGTAGTTACTATGTTTTACCATGTTTTTAGCAAATTTACCTTGTTAAAATATTGCTATATCATATTATTTTGCCATCACATATTACATCATGTTAACATGTTGCTAGCATGTTTTAGCATGTAGTTACAATTGTTTGTATTTGCATTTTGTTAGCATTTAACTAGCATGGTTTAAAATATTACAACCATTGTTAAAACACTGTTTTTAGCATATTTACCATACTGTTAGCACATTTACCATGTTGTTTAACTATTGCTATCACATTATATTGCTATCACATTAGCACATTAATAGCTGTTGAGGATTCAACATCATTGCAGCATCTAAAGCATGTACCTAGCTTAAATCAATACATATTGCTAGCAAGTTGCTTGCATTTTTTTTTTAATTCAGCATGTTTCTAGCAAGGTTTAGCATGTAGTTACTATGGTTTTACATTTTGTTAGCTTTTAACCATTTTATTACCAATTTAACACACTGTTAGCGAGTGTTTAGCAGGATATGTCATAGTCGTAGCATGTTACTAGCAAGTTGCTTGCATTATTTAATTGTAACATGTTGCTAGCATGTTTTTGCATATAGTTACTATGTTTTACTATGTTTTAGCACATTTACCATGTTAAAATATAGCTACATCATATTATATTGCCATCACATGTTGCTAGCATGTTTTAGCATGTAGTTACAATTGTTTGTATTTGCATTTTGTTAGCATTTAACTAGCATAGTTTAACATATTATAATCATTTTTATAACGCTGTTTTTAGCATATTGATAGTTTCACCGTGCTGTTAGCACATTTACCATGTTGGTCAACTATTGCTATCACATTAGCACATTAATAGCTGTTGAGGATTCAACATCATTGCAACATCTAAAGCATGTACCTAGCATAAATCAATACATGTTGCTAGCAAGTTTTAGCATATAGTTACTATGTTTTTACATTTTGCTAGCTTTTAACCATTTTATTACCAATTTAACACACTGTTAGCGAGTTTCTAGCAGGATATGTCATAGTTGTAGCACGTTACTAGCATGTTGCTGGCATTATTTAATTTTAACATGTTACTAGCATGTGTTAGTGCATTGGTAGCATGTTTTAGCATATAGTTACTATGTTTTACCATGTTTTTAGCACAGTTACCATGTTGTTCAACTATTGCTATCACATTATATTGCTATCACACATCACATTAGCACATTAATAGCTGTTGAGAATTCAACATCATTGCAACATCTAAAGCATGTACCTAGCATAAATCAATACATATTGCTAGCAAGTTGCTTGCATTTTTTAAATTCAGCATGTTTCTAGCAAATTTTAGCATGTAGTTACTATGTTTTTACATTTTGCTATAGCTTTTAACTATTTTATTACAAATTTAACACACTGTTAGCGAGTTTCTAGCAGGTTTTATCACAGTTTTAGCATAATTAGCATGTTACTAGCATGTTGCTTACATTATTTAATTTTAACATGAACCTAGCATATGTTAGTGTTTTGGTAGTTACTATGTTTTTACATTTTGTTAACATTTAACAATTTTATTACCATTTTAACACGCTGTTAGCATGTTTGTAGCATGTTTTTAACATTAGCGTAATTAACATGTTGTGAATATTTCTATCACATATCACATCACATTGCAAAATTATTTGCGTCTAGCTAGCATGGTTCAGCATAGATTGCTAGCATTTTACTACCATGTTTCAGAAATTTGCCACCATTTTTATAACATTGTTAAAATGTTTGGGCACAGTTACACGTTTCTAAAATTGCGTTAGCATGTTGCTATCATGTTTTAACACATTCTTAGCTTATTCTTTTTAGCACATTGTTAATATGATTTAACACGTCACTAGCATGTCCTCTGCTACTTTTCAGGCTTTAGGTCTGAGTCGAAGTTGTTAAATTGTCATCTTGGTTATAACAAGTTGCTAGCATTGTTTTGTGCGCTAGCAATATTTTTAACAATGTTTCTAACAAGTGCACGTTTTATCACGTTCGTAGCATGGTTTAGAACTATGCTAGTATGATGTTTAACACTGTAAACAGTTGTAATGCATTGTTAGTTTGATTTAACATGTAGCTAGCATTTTGCTAACATGCCTCCGAGCTAGTTTTCGCAGTTTGCTTGTGTTAAACTTTCCTCAACACAGCTGCCAGGATGTTTCAAGTATGCCTAGTAAGACCTTGATTAGCTTGTTCAGGTGTGTTTGATTAGGGTTGGAACTAAAATCTGCAGGACAAGTTTGGTCACCCCTGGTCTAAAAGCTGCGTTTGTGTCAGTTTGTGGGCTTTATTTATGGTTAAATCAGACGGTATCGCTATATTGATGGTCTTTTCAGTGTCCACATGCTCTTCAGATTAATGGAGGTCAGCACTCCGCTTCGTTAGCATCCTCCGTCTTTTCTCTGGTCGATGGCAGTGAATCAGGCTTGAGTTATTGAACTGCTTGTAATTAATGGCTCTCTCAGACTCTGAATCTTCAGGTGTGTCTGAAAGCTTTATTCTGATGTTTTCTCTGTCAGGTGGCCATCAAACAGATGAACCTGCAGCAGCAGCCCAAGAAAGAACTGATCATTAACGAGATCCTGGTCATGAGGGAAAACAAGAACCCAAACATCGTCAACTACCTGGACAGGTGAACAGATCCACTCCACAGCTAGGGGGAAAAGTAAAAAAACAATTAAGTCAACAACAACAACAAAATGCATGCTATTTAAAGACAGTGTTTCTTGTCTTTTGCTATATACATTTTTTTTTAGCTTTAAGGTGCACTCACACTAAGCTATCCGAACCGTGCCCGGGCATGTTTGACCCCCATTTCCCAGCTCGTTTGACAAGTGTGAATGCTATGAATTCCGCCCAGGCACTGATCAGTTGGCTGGCCCTGGCCCAGTTGGAAGAGGTGTGCCAGAGCATGGTTCAGTAGGGCTTTGGCGCGGTACATTTGTAGTGTGAGGTGAAAAGGCTTCTGAGCCCGACACTAAAAACACAACATTACATTTAAGGTACTGTTTCACATGGATTTATAAAGCATTCCTACTTTTACAGGAAATGTAGGTAATGTACACTCACTGGCCACTTTATTAGGTACACCTGCTCGTTAACACAAACTGCTCGTTAACACAAATTTCTAATCAGCCAGTCACATGGCAGCAACTCAATGTATTTAGGCATGTAGACATGGTCAAGACGATTGCTGCAGTTCAAAGCGAGCATCAGAATAGGGAAGAAGGGAGATTTAAGTGACTTTGAACATGGCATGGTTGCTGTGGCAGATGAGCTGGTCTGAGTATTTCAGAAACTGCTGATCTACTGGTATTTTCACGCACAGCCATCTCTAGGGTTTACAGAGAATGGTCTGAAAAAGAGAAAATATCCAGTGAGCGGCAGTTCAGTGGGAGGAAATGCCTTGTTGATGCCAGAGGTCAGAGGAGAATGGCCAGACTGGTTCCAGCTGATAAAAAAGCAACAGTAACTCAAATAACCACTCGTTACAACTGAGGTCTGCAGAAGAGCATCTCTGAACACACAACACACATCCAACCTTGAGGCTGATGGGCTACAGCAGCAGAAGACCACACCGGGTGCCACTCCTGTCAGCTAAGAACAGGAAACTTAGGCTACAATTCACACAGGCTCACCAAATTTAACAATAAAGATTGGAAAAACATTGCCTGGTCTGATGAGTCTCGATTTCTGCCTTGTATCAACGGTTCAGGCTGGTGGTGGTGGGGGATATTTTCTTGGGACACTTTGCGTCCATTAGTACCAATTGAGCATCGTGTCAGCACCACAGCCTACCTGAGCAATCCAATAGAGCACCTTTGGGATGTGGTGGAATGGGAGATTGACATCATGGATGTGCAGCCGACAAATCTGCAGCAACTGTGTGATGCTATCATGTCAATATGGACCAAAATCTCAGAGGAATACTTCCAGTACCTTTTTGAATCTATGCCACAAAGGGTTAAGGCAGTTCTGAAGACAAAAGGGGGCCAACCTGGTACTAGTAAGGTGTACCTAATAAAGTGGCCGGTGAGTGTATTTACTAACATGAACCAACAACGAGCAATGTTTGTACAGCATTTATTAATCACAATTCAACATTCACTCATGCATTATTATCATTTGTAAACATTAGTTATGGCACTGTGAGTGAGGTGTAACATTTGAAAACTGTATTTTCATGAACTAATGTAAACAAACATGAAAGAATACTGTAGTAAATGCATTGTTCATTGTTTGTTCATGGTGGTAAATACATTATCCTACATTAACTGTGTCCCGTATTGTAAAATGTGTTCTGGCTTCCTGTAGTTATCTGGTTGGTGATGAGCTGTGGGTGGTGATGGAGTATCTGGCTGGAGGCTCGCTGACAGATGTGGTGACAGAAACCTGCATGGATGAAGCACAGATCGCAGCTGTCTGTCGGGAGGTCAGTGTTCAAATATTCTCTATTGTAACTCTATTTACCATTATTAAAAAAACAAAAAAAAAACAAAGACAAAAGTCTTGCCGTTGATTCTTGTTGTAAGAGCAACAAATGATATCTTCACTTCTAGTTGATCATTTGGAAAAGTGCCCAGTCACCAAATATGAACATTATTGAGCATTTCTGGGGTAAGATGAAGAAGGCGTTGAAGATGAATCCAAAGAATCTTGATGAACTCTGGGAGTCCTGCAAGAACGCTTTCTTTGCCATTCCAGATGACTTTATTAATAAGTGATTTGAGTCATTCAGAGATGTATAGATGCAGTCCTCCAAGCTCATGATGGAGTCAGACACAATATTAATTCTGTTTCCACTGCAGCATGACTTTATATTCTATAATGGACATTATTTCTGTTCAGTGACAAGACTTTTGTCTCAGCAAAGCCAGAGCTTACTGTCCTAATGAAATCATTACAAATCAAGGCATGATCATATTTTATTTTGGTCAAATAAGCGTAATCTAGAGGCCTTTGCCTTTCATATAAGCCACTTCTTATACCAAATGATCAACTAGAAGTCAAGGTATTATTAGTTGTTCCTAAAACTTGGATAGGAGACAAGACTTCTGTCAGGTAGTGTAGTAACTAAAAACTTAAAACAGATGAAAAGCACATGACATTTTAAAACATTTTAGGTTTTGAACTTTTATTTAAGGTGCAAATTCTGTTTGATTCACATGTTTGGTTAAAAACAAATCTATCATACGATATATCTACTAAAAGATGGAAAATATTGTTACAAATATATGTGCATGTTGTATGAGTGCACGTACAGTGCTCAGCATTATTGAGTACAGCCCATTTTGAAAATGAATATTTTTCTCCATTTCTCAGTGAATATAGGCAATGTACTGTACTTTAGTGCATTTAAACAAAACTGATTTCCTAAACAGATATATTTATGAAAATATTTTAGTCACCAAACATATTTAAAAACTGAAAGATAATTCAATTAAATTCAGGCAAATATTGCAAAACATTTTTTACAAACTACAAAATTTCAACTAGATTTTTCGATTTTTTTTTTGCTTTCTCTTGATTTTTTCCTCTTTTTTTAAAGTTTGACAAGTAAGTTTGACACCCAGGTGGTTGAATTAGGTATTGCACTCCTGGATCAAAACTAACGCAAGCACAGGTTGCCAGATTGAGTACAGGAGCGAGTGATTTAAACTGTATTCTAAATAAAAGCAATGACATGCGATAGAGGGAATATTCTCCATATTAAAAGGAGTTTTGGTTCTAAACAACACCTCAAATTGATATATTAGAAATGGCTTCTATTTCTGAACAACAGAAACCTGACAGTGATCACCTCAGGTGAACCTCATGTGCTTTATTCAGTGCTAAATGCTAACAATGTGAGTTTGAATGCCATTTTACAGGACATTTATTGCCATATACTGAAAGCAGCAGCAGATAGTTCACCTCAGATCTGGAAAATACAATAAACTGTATTACCGTACTTTAGAACTAAACACATATGAGTGATTCAGCATCTATATTTAATGATGTTAACATGTATTAAATAGATTATAAACCTTACCGTTTCGTGAGTGAGTGCGTATTCTGTGCTTCTGAATGGCTGTGTTTACATTTCTGTCGTATTTCGTCTGGTGCAAACAGCCAAATTGCTCATCACTGCGTATCTCGTCACAAAGCATGTTGTTAGGACACGCGGTTACAATGTGACCTGCTCACCTAATGTTTACGCTCGTAATATTTATATCATTTGCTAATTAATATCCTCATGTGGAACTGAATTTATCTTATTTCGACGTCTGATATTGTCCATTTCGCTCACAGACGCATGCTTTCCGTCTTTCTGAATGAATGAATAAATGAAATACGCTGTTTTCCACCAAGGCAACCTGGAGTGCTGAATTATAATTGGCTAAACTGGCATTGAGCAAGTTAAATTGACCTAAACAAAGACAGCGTTTCAGCACGGAAAAAACATGTTCAAAGCAGAATATCTGACTTCAGCATTGTTTTTCAGTTAAACAAGTATGTTCACTTAGGATGTTTCTTAAATATCTGCACACATATTATGGTGTTTTTATGCTTTAGAAGAGTTAAAACCTTACATAAAGCACCTTTAAATTTGTATTTAATATTTTCCTCTAACATATAAATTAGGGTGTACTAGTTTTTGGACTGTTATTGTAAGTTATTTTGTTAGATAAGCTCCAGATTTGGCTTCAGTACTGACTAATCTAATGTATATGCACAAATATAATATTGTAGAGCTTCCTATGAAAAATATGAGTTTAAAAGAGAGGTTTGTGAGGCGTGTACTTCTATATGCTGAGCACTGTATATTGTTTACCCATAGTGTTTACATGGTCATACAGCAAGTACTACAATAAGCATTTCCTTTGGGCTAGCTTTTGCAGATGGACATTGCTTTACAATGCACTTGATGGGTGAGTGGGGGAGGGACTTTTGTCTCTCCAGGTGTGAATTATTCATGACCATTGTCACTCACGCATACAGCTGAGACCACCCAAAAATTCTCAACAAATTGTGATTCATTGTAATGTTTAAACAGAATAATATTCACATAATTGGGAAGTAAATATTCTAGCCTACAAGATTGGTTACTCAGAAGTCTAGTTCAGGCACATTCAGTGTGTTGTTTTGGCCTTATTTCAGCTACAATTTTTTTTTCTCCAAAACGTACTAACCATGCATAATGTTTTTTCTCTAAAAAACGCAAGCATGTACATCAATATTTCTCACATATTATTGTAGCACAGTTTGTGCTGAATACAAAAAAAATACATGTTGGCCAGTACTATGTAATAAGTAGCTGAAATAAGCACAAATGTCAGGGCATGTCAAAACATCTCAGGGGCCCCAAAATCACCTCAGACCCCTGAGGGTTAACGTTATTATATATAAGCGTAGTTTACCTGCAGTTATATAATACAGGGAGTGCAGAATTATTAGGCAAGTTGTATTTTGAGGATTAATTTTATTATTGAACAACAACCATGTTCTCAATGAACCCAAAAAACTGATTAATATCAAAGCTGAATATTTTTGGAAGTAGTTTTTAGTTTGTGTTTAGTTTGAACTATTTTAGGAGGATATCTGTGTGTGCAGGTGACTATTACTGTGCATAATTATTAGGCAACTTAACAAAAAACTAATATATACCCATTTCAATGATTTATTTTCACCAGTGAAACCAATTTAACATCTCAACATTCACAAATATACATTTCTGACATTCAAAAACAAAACAAAAACAAATCAGTGACCAATAAAGCCACCTTTCTTTGCAAGGACACTCAAAAGCCTGCCATCCTTGGATTCTGTCAGTGTTTTGATCTGTTCACCATCAACATTGCGTGCAGCAGCAACCACAGCCTCCCAGACACTGTTCAGAGAGGTGTACTGTTTTCCCTCCTTGTAAATCTCACATTTGATGATGGACCACAGGTTCTCTATGGGGTTCAGATCAGGTGAACAAGGAGGCCATGTCATTAGTTTTTCTTTTTTTAGACTCTTTCTTGCCAGCCACGCTGTGGAGTACTTGGACGCGTGTGATGGAGCATTGTCCTGCATGAAAATCATGTTTTTCTTGAAGGATGCAGACTTCCTGTACCACTGCTTGAAGAAGGTGTCTTCCAGAAACTGGCAGTAGGACTGGGAGTTGAGCTTGACTCCATCCTCAACCCGAAAAGGCCCCACAAGCTCATCTTTGATGATACCAGCCCAAACCAGTACTCCACCTCCACCTTGCTGGAGTCTGAGTTGGACTGGAGCTTTTTGACTTTTCGGAGCCTGTCAAGTCCTTCTTTTGACCCATTTTGCCAAAGGAAAGGAAGTTGCCTAATAATTATGCACACCTGATATAGGGTGTTGATGTCATTAGACCACACCCCTTCTCATTACAGAGATGCACATCACCTAATATGCTTAATTGGTAGTAGGCTTTAGAGCCTATACAGCTTGGAGAAAGACAACATGCATAAAGAGGATGATGTGGTCAAAATACTCATTTGCCTAATAATTCTGCACTCCCTGTATAGACCATTTATGAACAGTTCCTGCTTGTTATCAAACTATTTCATAACTGTAACAGAAGGCGATTCAATCATAACTTGATGTCAAAACAGCTATCATAACATTATCAATATGTGGCTCAAACACACCTGAACAAGCTAATCAAGGTCTTACTAGGTATACTTGAAACACCCAGGCAGGTGTGTTGAGGCAAGTTGGAGATAAACCCTGCAGGGCACCGGACCTCCAGGAACGAATTGGTGACCCCTGGTATTAGACCATTTCAATGTGGTCATGTCATTGGTCCATGAACAGTTCCTGCTTGTTATCAAACTATTTCATAACTGTAACAGAAGGCGATTCAATCATAACGTAATGTTAAAACAGATATCATAACATTATTTATCAATATGTGGCTTCTTTTGGATTCTCAGAAGCTCTAGGAATTAAAAATGTAAATCAGGAAATGTGTTGGGACCATTGTGTTTATTTACATTTCTCAAAATGATGATGTCATTGTGTACATGTCCATTGAAGTGTGTATGTGTGGTTGGCATCATGATCTCTTTATTGATTTTCCGTTCTTCTGCATGTAGTGTCTGCAGGCTCTGGAGTTTCTGCACTGCAATCAGGTGATTCACAGAGACATCAAAAGCGACAACATCCTGCTGGGGATGGACGGCTCCGTCAAACTCAGTGAGTCAGAACACAAGAGCAAAACTCGACAAAGCAAAACACAAGAACTTGTTGTGCTGCTGATGAAAGGTGCTAAATTATTGATGTGATGCCATTCTGTGATGTCATCACAAAAAAAAAAATACAACGAGAGCGTGCACATTTTAATTAAAGCAAATATAAATAGTGGCGGGACGGTGGCTCAGTGGTTAGCACTGTCGCCTCACAGCAAGAAGGTCGCTGGTTCGAGTCCTGGCTGGGCCAGTTGGCATTTCTGTGTGGAGTTTGCATGTTCTCCCGTGTTGGAGTGGGTTTCCTCCGTGTGCTCCGGTTTCCATGTGCTATAGGGGAATTGGATAAACTAAACTGGCCGTAGTGTATGAGTTTGTAAGTGTTTCCCAGTACTGCTGTGTAAAACATATGCCGGAATAGTTGGCGGTTCATTGCACTGTGGCGACCCCTGATAAATAAAGGGACTAAGCTGAAGGAAAATGAATAATTGAGTATGAATATTGACTGGCCAGCTTAAAGGGAAAATAGAAGACACAATACATTTGAATTCTTTTTCAGATATTTTGTCATATATAGAGTATAGGTTTTGCATGCACACAAAATACTTTAAGACAAACACATGCATTTTAGCTGCTGTTTAACGTTGACTGGATTTCCAGTTAGTTAATTTAGTTAATTGTGACAACACAATTCTGTGATGATGTCATATGGAACAGCTTAAATAAACAGCTATGTTAAATTTCAGGGCCTAAAAATACAAAGCCTAGAATCCAAGTCATTCAAATGCGAGAACTTGTTAACTCGGTGTATTATTTTTTTCAGTTTGTGCTATTCGACAAGCTTTTTAATTCAATACTTTTGGCATTGATTTTGTTCCATAATGTCATCATTGCTAAAAAAAAAAATACACGAGAAGGTACACAAACTGTATTTAAAGCAAATATGGAAATTGTCCGAATACATGATATTAGAAAGACAAAATACATGTTTATTCTTTTTCAGATATTTCTAAAGTTCTTTTAGTTCGGCTGAAACAATAAAATATTACTCTATTTTGAAGAATGTATAAATTATAAGAATAACAAACATTATATATAATGTTATTATATATAGATTAGTGCTGGGCAAATATTAATCACATCTAAAATATCTTTTTGCATAATGTAAGTGTGTGTACTGTGTATATTATGTATATATAAATACATGCATGCATAGTTTTGAAATTTTTTTTATTTATATTTAAATATTTACATATATACTTACATATTAATACATATTATATTTATATATACACATACAGTTGAAATCAGAATTATCAGAATCAGTTTTATTGCCAAGTGTGCTTCACACACACAAGGAATTTGTTTTGGCAACAGAAGCTTCCAGTGTACATAAAGTGACAAGTGACAACAAAATTAAACATGAGAAAAAGGCGATAAACATTAAACAGAGATGCGGTTAGTCAAAAAGATCTGAGTGTTGAGTTGTATGTACAAATTTTGAATTGTATGTACAGATATGTTGTAAATATACAGTTATATAAGGTGCTGTGTACTAATGCGAATTGAGAAAGTATTGCATTGTATATTGTTATAAGGTGCTGTGTACAAGTGCGTATGAGAAAGTATAGCACGTTTATTGCACAGTAGGGGAATATTTAACTGTTCATGAGGTAGATGGCCTGAGGAAAGAAACTTTTCCTGTGTCTGGCTGTTTTTGTGCTTGGTGCTCTGTAGCGCCGACCAGACGGTAACAGTTCGAACAGGTAGTGTGCTGGGTGTGAGGCGTCCAGAGTGATTTTGCGAGCCCTTTTACTCACTCTGGAAGAGTACAGTTCTTGAAGTAGTAGGTAGTGCCAGTGATTCATTCAGCAGTCCGGACTATTCACTGTAGTCTACGGAGGTCAGCTTTGGCAGCTGAGCTGAACCAGACGGTGATTGAAGTGCAGAGGGTGGATTGGATGACAGCTGAGTAGAACTGTACGAGCAGCTCTTGTGGCAGGTTGAACTTCCTCAACTGATTAAGGGAGTACAGTCTCTGCTGGGCTTTCTTCACAATAGACTTCACAAAATATTATATATATATATATATACACACACACACAGTTGAAGTCTCAAGCCTCTTTTAATTAGTTTTTTTTTTTTATATTTCCCAAATGATGTTTAACAGAGCAAGGAAATTTTCACAGTATGTCTGATAATACTTTTTCTTCTGGAGAAAGTCTGATTTGTTTTATTTTGGCTAGAATAAAAGCAGTTTTTAATTTTTTAAAAACCATTTTAAGGTCAAAATTATTAGCCCCTTTAAGCTATATATTTTTGCGATAGTCTTCAGAACAAACCATCGTTATACAATAACTTGCCTAATTACCCTAACCTGCCTAGTTAATCTAATTAGCCTAATAAAGCCTTTAAATGTCACTTTAAGCTGTATAGAAGTGTCTTGAAAAATATCTAGTCAAATATTATTTACTGTCATCATGACAAAAATAAAATAAATCAGTTATTAGAGATGAGTTATTAAAACTATTATGATTAGAAATGTGTTAAAAAATCTTCTTTTATTCTATCCAAAATAAAACTATTTTTATTTTTAATGATTAATAGAATGATTTTTGATGGAAATAAAAGTTGCTAGAGCAGTCTGAAAAATTGCTAAATTAGTCTTGTACGTGTGTGTGTGTTTCCACTTTTTGTGTGATTTTGAGAAAAAAGCCTTTTATTATCATTTAGTTTTTAATAATTTGGTAAAAGTTGTCAAATAAATATTAAAACTTGATCAATGTGTTTCCAGTTGCTTTTTCATTCCTTCATTCAGCTTAGTCCCTTTATTAATCAGGGGTCGCCACAGCGGAATGAACCGCCAACTTATGAACTGCATATGCTTTACACAGTGGATGTTGTGTAAGCCTCAACCCAGTACTGGGAAACACCCATACACTCTCATTCACACACATACACTACAGCCAATTTAGTTTATTCAGTTCACCTATAGCACATGTGTTTGGACTGTGGGAGAAACCAGAGCACCCGGAGGAAACCCAGGTCAACACGAGGAGAACATGCAGACTCCATACGGAAATGCCAATTGACCCAGCCGGGACTCGAACCAGCAACCTTCTTGCTCTGAGGTGACAGTGCTAACCACTGAGCCACCGTGTCAATTTTTGAAGATAGTAAAAATTGCTATGGCAGTCTGAAAAGTTGCAAAATTAGTCTTCACTTTGTGTTTGTAATTTGTAGATTTAGAGAAAATGTGTGTCTTTTATTATCATTTTGAGTTATTATAATGTTGGACACAATGTAAAAACTGAAAAGTTGCTGAGTTTTTCTCCAGCAGGGGGAGCAAACGTCCAGCTTTTCTTTATATCACCTGGTTTTAGAATCAATTATTTAATGAATTATTGAGTGCAGATCATCTTTGTTGCTTTTTTTCATGTCATCTGTTGATGCAGTGTTTATGTACTGTGTCTGACCATCCGTCTGTGTGTTTTTATGGCTGTTTTTCAGCTGATTTCGGCTTCTGCGCTCAGATCACTCCCGAACAGAGCAAGCGCAGCACAATGGTCGGGACGCCCTACTGGATGGCGCCGGAGGTCGTGACCCGCAAGGCTTATGGGCCCAAAGTGGACATCTGGTCTCTTGGCATCATGGCCATCGAGATGATCGAGGGTGAACCGCCGTACCTCAATGAGAACCCGCTCAGGGTGAGAAACTACACCATGTTTAGCAATATGTGCAGCTACAACATTTGTATTTTTGTACATGTAAATAATTGTTCTTTTTTGTTTTATTTTTATTTTATTTGTTTTTCATTTTTTATTTTAGATATTACTTTAACAAAGAGGGGGCTAATAATATTGACAATACAATATAATAATAGAATTGATTATAACTGGTACATATTATATGGTATTATGGAAACTATGGGGGAAAAGTAGTGAATATATATGAGCAATATCACACAAGTAGCAGCACGATGTGGCTGTATATCACATCGAGCTGCTTTATACTGTACAACAGTTTGACGGCATAATCTGATCCATCTGTATAAAAAAGAAAATCAAACACTTGAAATCTCAAACCCTTTTGTCAGAGGAACTACTTTCTTCCACCATTCGTTCACATCTGCAGCTGACGTCAGAACAGCAGAAGCTGTTACTAATTCACCAATGTCACTTTAGAGCAAGTGTTTGAATGATTCTCTAGCGTATTGTCTAAAGTGATGACAAAACAGCTGATTTTTGCTCACATTTTAAGATTATAAGGCTTAACGGCATGAAATACCACCAGTCTACAGAGACTTCCCTGTATTTCTCTGTTGTATTCGGGAGATCACAATATTACTGTGGTATAAGTACAGCACTACAACATACAAAAGAGAGTGAGGGTGAAGGGTTAAGAGGCAGGACGAGTGCTGTTACTGACAGAATATCGCATGGCAGCCAATCAGATTCAAGAACCAGACAGAA
>CAIGQZ010032693.1:5017113-5035963 GCA_903798205.1 Danio tinwini
TGCGGCTGTCGGATGTGATTTTGCCCATTCTGACTAGCTGTTGTCTGATGTTGGCTGATGTAGTTTTGAACTGTGAGTGTCTGAGCCTCGGACATTATCAGGAAGGATATTCCAGAGTTTAGGAGCCATAAATGAGAAGGCTCGACCTCCTTTACTCGACTTTGCTATTCTAGGTACTACCAGAAGCCCTGAGTTTTGAGGTCTTAAGAGCAGGTTGATTTGTAGCGAGACATTAGATAGATAAAGGTTGGTTAGATAAACAGGAGCTAGATTATTTAAAGATTTTAAGGTAAGTAATATTTTATATTCAATACGAAACTTAACAGGCAGCCAGTGTAAAGAGGATAAAATTGGGGTGATATGATCATATTTTCTAGACCTGGTAAGAACTCTGGCAGCTGCATTTGGTACTAGCTGAAGTTTGTTAATGGCCCGTTTCCACTGAGTGGTACGGTACAGTATGGTTTGGTACGCTTTTATGGCCGTTTCCACTGTCAAAAGCGTACAGAACCGTACCGTACCACTTTTTCTGCACCCTTTCGAAAGGGTACCAAAGACAAGAAAGGGTACCAAAAGGTGGAGCTACACGCGCAGCTGAACGCTGATTGGTTTACAGAGATACGTCACGATCTCGTGGAGCTAGCCAGAATCAAAACAATGGAGCCGCCATGTTTTTAAATACACAGCCGAGACAACTATATGCATATAATAACGATACATGGATGACCCGGGCTCAAAACAAACCTTGTCATTGTCTTGATGAACAGCCACAACACTAGAATCTGCCGTGTCCTGTTGTTGTTTTACGAGGCCGTCTAAAAGTGTGAGCGGTTTTCGCTTTCTCCAGGGAGCTCGCGATCGCTTCTAGATTTGATAGAACGAACTTGCTGATGATAATAATGTGTGTGTGGGATTAATGAAGCGTCTTCGACATCTGATCCATTCAGAAAGAAAAGGACAAACGCGAGAGTGAAGCGCGGAAAAAAGGAGAAGCCCGACAAAACACAGGAGCAAATAGTTTCAGCATCCTGAACAATCTGCCATGAACAAATCATGAACAAACTGCCATGTTTATCATCACCTTTTGGACTATTATGAACTCTGAATGACTGAATTACTCTAACAGACTCTAACAGTACCTGGATGAACGATCACATGGCTAAACTAGGTTGCTGTTGGAAGTGGTGTTAGAGAGGCCAGCAGAGGGCGATCAACCTGCGGTCTGTGTAAGTCCTAATGCCCCAGTAAAGTGAAGGGGACACTACACTGTCAGTGGGCGCCATCTTTTGGATGAGACGTTAAACCAAGGTTTTGACTCTCTGTGGTCATTAAAAATCCCATGGCACTTCTCGTAAAGAGTAGGGGTGTAACCCCAGTGTCCTGGCTAAATTCCATCTCTGCCCTTACGATTATGGCCTCCCAATCATCCCTTATCCATCAAATTGGCTCTATCACTGTCTCTCCACTCCACCAATAGCTGGTGTGTGTTGAGCGGACTGGCGCTGTTGTCCTGTGGCTGCCATCACATCATCCAAGTGGATGCTGCACACTGGTGGTACTGTGGAGAGACCTCCCTCATGATTGTGATTGTGAAGCGCTTTGGGTGTATGGCCATACACAATAAATGCGCTATATAAATACACATTACGTTATATTAAATACAGTATGCATATTTTTGTATGTGGAATACAGTATATGTTTTTCTTTGCCTTAGTCCATGTAAAACAATACATTTACCTTTTCAACTGAATTTGGGTGCTTTGGGGGAGGGAGGGGGTAGAGTTCAAATGTAAAAAAGTGTAATTTCATGTTAAATTAAAGTGTTTTTTTCTACAATAAAAACATGTTTATTAAAAAAAACTATGCCAAAGGATCAACACTGCTTAAAACAGCTATTAGCCATGGAGAAAACATTCATTTATTCATTTTACTTCTGTTTAGTCTCTATTTCTGAGCTCGCCACAGAGGAATGAACCACTAACTATTACAGCATATGTTTTATGCAGCAGATGTCCTTCCAGCCGCAACCCAGTACTCTGAAACACCAATACACTCATACACTACAGCCAATTTAGTTTATTCAGTTCACCTATAGTGCATGTGTTTGGTCTGGGGGAAACCGGAGCACCCGGAGGAAACCCACGCCAACACGAGGAGAACATGCAAACTCCACACAGAAATGCCAATGGGCTCAATTGGGACTCGAACCAGCAACCTTCTTGTTGTGAGGCCACAATGCTAACCACTGAGCCACCGTGCCGCCCATAGAGAAAACAAATACAAGTAATTATTTTTCCAAGTAAAAAAACTTCTACGTTTGTTTTCCTCATTGCTAAAATTATTTGGAGGAACTTTTAGTTCTGCAGCTTTTACTTTTGTTGGGGTCTTTGTTTACATCTTTCAAAATGTTTTTTTTTATCTCTTAGTTTTCACCTTTTTTTCATTTAGAATTCTGCATTTATCTTGCTTTTTTTTTAATTCTTTGTTTACATCTTATAATTTAGAATTTGTATTTATTTTTATGTTTCTAGTCTTACAAATTGGACCTTTTTTTCCAGAATTCTGCAAGATTAGAGACCAAAAAATTATCTAAATTGTGAGATGAAAACAAAGAATAAAAAAGTGCAAAATGTAGCTACAGAATTCAGGAAAAAAAGTTAAATTTGTAAGACTAGAGCAGAGATGCCCAAACTAGTGCCCGCAGGCCAAAGTTGGCCCTTTGTATCCTTTAATTTGGCCCGCCAGAGGGAAAATGATTGGGATGGGTTGGGGAATGCCTTTAACAGAGATTCTTGTTTCTATTTTAATGTAACCTTTTGTTTGTTTGTTTATTTGTTTTATTGTTGAGATACAAAATGCTCAATGTTTCAAAGAAAGTGTTGTAAATAAATCACATTTAAAAAAATGTACATACTGTCACTTAAAGAATAGGGGACAAAGCAGAAGACAACTGCGTGCAAATCAAGGCAAAGACAGGTTTAGCATGACTAGTGTATTCGGCATTGAACTCCATTGTTTGGATTTTATAAATGTTTTTTTAATGGTTTTATTGTAATAATAATGTTAATAAATATACATTTTCAAAAAATTTGAATACATTATTAAATACAGTTGAAGTATTTTCTCTATTTATTTAGAAATACTCTGAATAAATTAGGAAATTACACATGACAGCTTTAATATAATACAGTTTGCTATATTAAAGGGCACCTAGGTTACCCCTTTTTTCAGATTTAATTTTAGATTTAAAAAGATTTAAGACTTTTGTGTCTCCAGAATGTGTCTGTAATGTTTCAGCTCAAAACACCCATCAGATTATTGATTATAGCTTTCACTAGATTGTTTTTTTGTAGCTCCAAACAGCTTGTTGCTGTTTTTGTGTACTGCGCCTTTAAGGCTAGTCCTCACCGCCCACCGTTCCCACGTGCCTGTCAGTGTGCCTCAGTCTCCTCCCTCGGCTACCTCAGACAACTGACACAGACATAAAGGAAGCAGATCTCACGTAATGTTTGTGAGAAATACTACAGTAAGACCTTTATCAATGAGTATTTGATGCATTTGTTGTGGAGCTGCAACGATGAGTTACACACAATGTCGTTACAAAGTTCACGTACACACACACACACAGACACACACACACACACACAGACACACACACACAGACACACACAGACACACATGCACAGACAGTACGTGCGTTTAGCTTTACACTGTCTTTCCACGCAAATGTGACAGGATACAGGTTAATATCCACTGCTGTATGGATATCTGTTATGCTAATGTATAAAATAAACCTGATTTAACGTCCACAAACCGGGATTGAAGCGTCTTCTTTTAATCTTTTAAAACATTTTAAACTTGTAAAACTCACTCTTGATCACATTTGATGATGATTGACCATCCTAGTAAACTGAACAGACCTTTTATTTACGGTTGCTTTACGCACGTCCTGTCTTGTTGATATGATTGTACGCATTACTAAGGAGACATGTTAATACGCAGCTGTCAATTAATTCGGTGGGCGGGGGGACCGCACTCCTACGTCAAGTTGCAGTCGGTCTTAAAACCGCCTCAATTGGTCCACCGTTTTTATGTTAAATTAAATTGAAAAGAAAGGACTGGGTGTGTTTATATCACCCCAATATGATGGTCTATACACTATACCTACACATATGTCTCTCCAAACAGCTTGAAAAGTAGATTTTTCACCATAGGTGCCCTTTAACTTTCGGCCCACAGCGCTCTATCAGACTTGGATTTTAGCCCTACATAAGAAAAAGTTTGGGCACCGCTGGACTACAGAGACTAAATAAATAAATCTAAATTGTGAGATAAAAAACCAAGAATAAAAAAAAGTGCAAGATATAAGCCCAATCCCAATTCTACCCCTTAGCCCTTCCCCTTGACCCAATTCTCTTTATCTTGAAAGCGTAGGGCTAAGGGGAAGAGGGAGATACCCCTTCGAACTGAGATTTTTCAGGACAACACTCGAAACATAGGGGTAAGAAAATTTTACAAAATACACCAGCCACAACGGCAGTTTCGCTGCACCTGGAAGGAGCCACAAATGAGTATTTTTTGTCATTATTACGAATTTTTACAACAAACAAACACATGTTTTAATATATTCATAACCGCGTCTGTTTTTTACCGTCATGATTTTATATAAAACGCTAAAATAAAAAACGCTTAATTTTGTGATCTATAATCCCTAATAATAACTTCTGTACAGCAGTCCCACAACATTCTGACACTCGATGACACTTGAATCCTGTCAGAAAAGTCTAGTGGCTGAGAATGAGCTTTTTACAGTGTCTGCTATAATGTTAATGTTGTTTTCTTGTGTTTACATTGAGGAATATGGCCACGGTGTAAATGCACAGTACATTTATGATTTTAAGGCCTGTGCACACAGACTTTTTTGCTCGCGTTTTCCGTCAACGTTTAACGCCTCGTGACTAAATAAAGGGCGTCAATGTGATCGTGCACACCAACGTGCAAAAAGCCAGGCAAAAGCGTCATTTAAAAAAAAAAAACGCCTGATTTTTATTTATTTTTTTACGCGCCGCGTCAAAACCTTCTCCACCAATCAGATTGACACTTTTGTTCATGTGCACGGAACTGCTGAAGTTACAGTAAACAGCACTTGGAGGCGCTCAATCGCAACACTGTCAATGCGAGCGCACATTGAAGAAGATGCCCAAAGGCATGATGAACGTGGAGCTGCTTATTGCACTGGTGAACAATAATCATTTATTCATCGCTAGAGTTGGAGCTGCTGCTAGAACCATCCATAACAACAAGCGTGTAAACTTTGTCTTCTTTCTCTGTGTTGCAAGCAAGTGTCAGGAGCTTAAAGTTGTGTAGCGCTATCTAACATCAAGGAGTGATTTTGCATACTCTTCTGCTCGACGCCTGTGAAAATGGCTTGGCCTGACGATAAACGCAAATGAAAAGCGTCCTGGTGTGTACAAGCCTTTATTGCCACATTATATAATTATGATAACATGATATATGCCTTCAGTGATTTCCTGAAGATAAATACCAAAAAATAACACAACTTGAATAACTACAGCGGTCACGATCGTCTGATCTCATATGAAGCACGAGGTCACGAAGACATCTGATGACGTGTGCAGGTGCTGTAGTGCTGTCCCAATTCTTAGGGGTAAATTTTGAAGCCCTTCTCCTTCACACTCGGTTTTAAGGGCCAAGGGGAAGAGGTACAAAAATAGAATTGGGATTGGGCCATAGTTACAGAATTCTGGAAAAAAGGTCAAATTTGTGACTACATCTTGCACTTTTTTAATTCTTTGTTTTTATTTCACACTTTTACTTAAAATGTATTATTGTATTTTTTATAATCACACTTGATTAAAAAGAGTCTGCGGAAACAATTCGATTGAAATTCTCCTGTTGTATGTGTCATCAGAGGGGAAAAGCCCCGCCCACTAGTGACCATATCTACTTCATTAGCATACAGTATGGCGTTAGTCTTGTTTTTGAATTTGCCACTATGCTGACACACAGGCATCTGTAGCTCCGCCCTCTTCTGAAAGAGCACAATCTCATTTGAATTTAAAGCGACAGTCACCAAAACGCCACAATTAGCATCAAAGCCTAAAAGGGTTTTGCAGTTATAAGCATTATTTGTGTGGTATTTTGAGTTGAAACTTCACATACACACACTAGGGGACATCAAAAACTTATTTGACATCTTGTAAAAAGGGGCAAAATAGTTTTGGTGTGCATAAGTGACGCCTCTCTCTCTATTTCTGTTCTCCCTGCAGCACCAGTTTCTGAAGGTGGCCAAGCCTCTGTCCAGCCTCACGCCTCTGATCATAGCGGCCAAAGAGGCAGCGAAAAACAACCGCTAGCCCCTGCTAGATGCTACACCCCAGCCCCACCTGTCCTCCACCTCGACCCCGGAGCGTCCCGTCAGCCGTCCGTCTCTCCGCTGCTCTCCAATGAGGCTCTGAATGATCACACCACTGGAAACAAAGGGCCACAGCGTGTCAGGCCTAATGCATTATGGGGGAAATCGCCCTGTTTTCTCACTGGCTGACTCTCTCTCTCTCTTTTTCTCTCTCTCTGGGTCTCGCTGTCAGTTCTTGTTTGCTTTTTTTTGTTTAATGCCTGTCATGGAAACACGTGTTTTCATGTGCGTCGTTTTTTTGGGTTAATTTTATGACGTTTTTTAACTTTATGTGTGTGCGTGTTCGAGTGTGTGCGCGTGTGTCAGAGAGAGAATGTGTGTGTGTGTGTGTGTTAGATTAGCTGAGATGGCGACATATGCGTGGCACGTTTGTACGCCGATCTCGACGACGGAGAAATCTCTACACGTTTTTTTGATATGGAAACATGATAATCTGTAACAGACTATTGATTAAGGTACTATGAAGGATGCCTGTGCATGAAGAGACTGCATTTCAGACGAAGAAACAACCGCCTGAGGTCCATTCTGTCCCATAATCCCTCTCCAACATGGCGGAAATTCAACAAAACATCACTGTGCTGTTGGGATGTTTTGCTTGATACAAATGTAAATGAAATTCAGATGCGTTTCTGTACCCTTCGGCCTTAAACTGTGACATGAACGGTACAATATTATTATTATTATTATATGGTACGACGGCACAAACCAAGACGACTCAATCTGACGTTTTGATTGGTTGGTTGAATGGACGGACGGGGTTTGTTTAGAGAAAATCTTTCTTGTAAGCAATCAGAGTCTCTGCGAGCCATAAACTGTTTATAAGGCCTTTTGATGAATCCGAATTCTTAAAGTAAATGGGACGAATAAACTTCAGAATTAAGCAAAGAGTCTAGGTGATCTTTTATAACACACACATACACTGCTTGTGTTCTTTCCCACAATGCATTGCTCTCAATTTGACCTTCAGTTTGGTGAATATACTGGAGGCCATGTGCTAAATGCGATTGTTTGTTTTTTCTAGTCCTGGGCAAAGATTAATCGCATCCAGAATACAAGTTTTGTTTTGACATAATATATATGTGTGTGTATTACACACTACCTGCAAAAGTCTTGTCGCCTATTCGAGTTTTAGGAACAGCAAATAATAACTTGACTTCTAGTTGATCATTTGGTATCAGAAGTGTCTTATATGAAAGGCAAAGGCCTCTAGATTACACTTATTTGACCAACATAAAATATGATCATGCTTTGATTTGTAATGATTTAATTAGGACAGTAAGGTCTGACTTTGCTTAATCAAAAGTCTTGTCACTGAACAGAAATAATGTCCATTATAGAATATAAAGTCATGCTGCAGTGGAAACAGAATGAATATTGTGTCTGACTCCATCATGAGCTTGGAGGACTGCATCTATACATCTCTGCAGTGACTCAAATCACTTATTAATAAAGTCATCTGGAATGGCAAAGAAAGCATTCCTGCAGGACTCCCAGAGTTCATCAAGATACTTTGGATTCATCTTCAATGCCTCCTCCTCCATCTTACCCCAGAAATGCTCAATAATGTTCATGTCTGGTGACTGGGCTGGCCAATCCTGGAGCATCTTGACCATCTTTGCCTTCAGAAACTTTGATGTGGAGGCTGAAGTATGAGAAGGAGCGCTATCCTGCTGAAGAATTTGCCATCTCATGTGCTTTGTACTGTAATGGGCAGCACAAATGTCTTGATACTTCAGGCTGTTGATGTTGCCATCCACTCTGCAGATCTCTTGCACGCCCCCATACTGAATGTAACCCCAAACCATGATTTTTCCTTCACCAAACTTGACTGATTTCTGTGAGAATCGTGGCTCCATGCGGGTTCCAGTAGGTCTAATGGAGTATTTGTGATGATTGGGATGCAGTTCAACAGATATTTCATCTGAAAAATCTACCTTTTGACACTTTTCCAAATGATCAACTAGAATTCAAGTTATTATTTGTTGCTTTTACAACTGAGATTGACGACAAGACTTTTGTCTTATTAGTGTATATATGTGTTATGTATATGGTATACGCGCACATACATCGAAACAAAACTGTACAAAGCAATTTTGTTATATAGATATTTAAATTTATATTTAATTTCTATTATATAAATATGTATTTTATATCTCTCTATATAAAAATAGCTTCTCATATACAGTATATGCATGCTTTTGTGTGTTTGTATATATACATAAATATACACAGCAAACACACACATTGTTAAAACTTTTATTTTATGTGATTAATCATGATTAATTTTGCACAGTATTATTTTTTTCCATCCATCCATCCATCAGTCCATCCGGCAGCTAGCTCTCTGCAACTCTCACATGTTCACCCACTGAAGCTAAGCAGGCCTGTGCCCCGTCAGTGCCTGGATGGGAGACCACATGGGAAAGCTAGGTTGCTGCAGGAAGATGGTTAGTGAGGCCAGCAGGGGGTGCTCAACCTACGGTCTGTGTGGGTCCTAACGCCTCATATAGTATAGTGACAGAGACTCTATACTGCTCAGTGAGGGCTGTCTTTCTGATGAGATGTGGAACCGAGGTTATTAAAAATCCCAGGATGTCCTTCAAAAAAAGAGTAGGGTTTAACCCCGGCATGCTAGCCAAATTTGCCCACTGGCCTCTCCATCATGGCCTCCTAACCATCCCCATAACATAATTGGCGTCATCACTCTGTCTCCTCTCCACCAATCAGCTGGTGTGTGGTGTGGCGCAATATGACTGCCGTCGCATCATACAGGTGGATGCTGCACACTGGTGGTGTATGAGAAGATTCCCCCCAATGTGTAAAGCACTTTGAGTGTTCAGGAAAGCGCTAAATGTAAGGAATTATTATTTTTATACACGTTTAGAAAATCATTCATTTCTGACAATGATTTAATGTTACTTTAATTGTTTTAAAATTATACATAAAATTTTAATCACTTGTACACAACTTATTTGAAGATAAATAATAAATACCTATCGTAGAATATTTGTAGATAACCGCACGTTACTCTGGACATAATCATATTATATTGATAAATCATGCGAGCTATGGAAATTACTTATTAAATAAATTTTATATACAGTTGTGGGCAAAATTATTAGTCCTCCTTTGCAATATTAATTCTCTTTCCAATATTTCTCAAATGATGTTTAACAAATTCAGGATTTTTTTACAGTATTTCCTATAATATTTTTTCTTCTGGAGAAAGTTTTATCTGTTTTATTTCGGCTAGTTTTTAATTTATTTTAAACCATTTTAAGGTCAATATTATTAGCCCCCTCAAACAACATGTTTTTCAATTGGCTACAGACCAAACCACTGTTATACAATGACTTGCCTAATTAACCTAGTTAAGCCTTTAAATGTCACTTTAAGCTAAATACTAACATCTTAAAAAATATCTAGTCAAATATTACTTACTGTCATCATGTCAAAGATAAAAGAAATCAGTTATTAGAAATGAGTTATTAAAACTATTATGATTAGAAATGTGTAAATATAGAAAGTAATACAAATTTAACATGAGGGCTAATAATTCTGACTTCAACTGTATATTAATGTTGTCAAATGATTCTTCCCAGTTAAACATACCCAATAATAAAGTTTGCACTTGTAAATTATATGAATATGCAGTATATAAAAATACAAACATTATTTAGCATTTGTAATTTTTTATTGCATATAAATGTATATTTGCATATAAAAAATCTCAAATATATACATTTATATTTCACATATATAAATACAAATGTCATTATGATATGTAATCAGTAGTTTGTATGACTCAGTTTGTGTTGAGCATGTTTCTCTACTCACAGAAATGTGTTGTGGGTTTAAACTTTGCTTTTTACTTCATATTTCCATTGGAGTGGACTTTCAGGATTACCGCACTTCCGTTACTGAGATGATAAGCTGGGAAAACAGCAGAGAGCCTCCACTCACTGTTATAAAACCTGCAAAACAACCCTTATGAAATGACTGTACAAAATGTTCTTTCCACTGTTGCCTATTTCTGACAGAGGCTGTTAAATTGTTCATCCCCAAAAATGTATCATTTTCCAAATGAGTGTTTTCCTCGGTGAAACACAAGAAGGAGAAGCTATTAGTATAGAAAGTCTGAGTTGCTGCTTTCATGCAACAAAAATAAACGATAATTGATACTCCAATATGACATGCAGGCATCTGATGCTTTTTTTAAAACATTGACAACAACCGAAAGATCAGCAAATAAAGAAAGAATACATTTCTGAATTTGAGGTTTAGCTTAACAAAAACAATCTCTGTCAGAATTAAATTTGTAAAGTACTTTTATAAGAAAATACAAGCCTCTGTGAAAGGAAATGTTTCTGAAGTCTTACGCAATAAAAAGGCGCTCGATAATCCTCCTCTAAAAAAGCCAAAACAAAGCCCCCTAAAAGATAAAGCCATAATCTTTGACCTCCACAAACAATCGATGAGAAGATTTGTCTATTTATAAACAAACAATCTGATTATTAATGTGGGAAAACATTTAAGCGGCTTTCTTGGGTTTGTGAAATGCATTTTGGGATGTGGACTGGACCAGTTTTAGACTAATTCATGGGTTATGCAATGCAGATTTGTTGCTTGTTTGGCACTGTTTTACTCAATGCTCTGAATTACAGTGGAAAAGTACTGATTTTAGTATTTTCACTATAAAATACACTGTAAAAATATCTATTAAATAGATATATTGAGTTAGTTTCAGTATGTGTGGTTTTGAATTGCATTATGGGATCTTGATCTTTTCTCCAACATCTTTTGAGGTAAAAAAGTTTGGAAAAGTTAATTTTATTGACATTTTTAATAGTTTGACATGGTATATTGTCTGGGTTGGTGTTGTAAATTACAGTAGGCTTCAATTAACATGCTAAAAACTGCCAGTACCTATTATTTTATGGATTAAATTATATTTTATATAACATATTATTTCCAAAAATGTCAATAAAAGTCACTTTGTTAAACTGCACAGTTGAATATTCAACATTAAAAGTCGACAGAGATCAGATATAAATAATCCATAATCAATTCATAGACCATTTTAAGGAATGTAAACAAAAACAATAGTCCCACCTTATTAACTGTTTTACTTTTTTAATTTTTGTTGCTTCCAAGAGTCCAAAAAGAGCCACATATTGATAATGTTATGACTGTTTTAATATTAATATATTAGTATAGTATATTTTATATTATATATTAATATTACTATATTAATATTAATAGCAGGAAATGTTCTTTGGCTAGTGGCATGACTACATTGAAATGGTCTATTATCATAAATAAACAAAAAAATCACGAACCTGTTAATTAAACAATGTTTTTACAGCGTGTAATATGTGTTATTCTTATTGTATTGGTAAATTGTACACATTTCCTGTACCAGTTTGTACATGAGCAATAACTATTTCAACACTATTTCCTTCTATATATCTTATCGTTTTGTTTACTTACGATATCCTGCAGTTGTATTTACCTCAAGCGCTTCTGCATCTGCCGCTATAAATATTCGCGCCATTCAAAGCAGGATGGATTCTGATTGGCTGTGACTGATTTTATCGTTATTCAGTTGGAAATTTTGTTTTGGAGCTGATTTCGACGATATTATTATTATATTCGTCTGTTCCGCTGTAGTTAGGCTATATGAGAAGTGTAGATTATGTTATTCTTTTGTATTTAAAACGGTTTTTAGACATTTATATATTGTAATATTTATGGATGAATAATATTTTAGCTTGATGAAGCTAACCGTGATATTTCAGATGCTGTCCCAGATGGAAAAACTGTAAGTACTGCCTTTATCAAATATATCTGCTAAATGGTACAAGGTGTCTTTATGTGTGGTTTTAAATTGCATTATGGGATCTTGATCTTTCCTCCAACAACTTTTGAAGTTGAAAAGTTTGGAAACATTTCTTCTATTGACATTTTTAATAGGTGGACATGATATATTGTCTGAGTTGGTGTTGTAAGTTACAGTAGGCCTACAGTAACCTGCTAATAAACTGCCAGTACCTATAATTATTATATGGATTTAAATCTATATTATATTTTATATAACATATTGTTTCCAAAAATGTCAATAAAAGTCACTTTGTTAAACTGCACAGTTGAATATTCAACATCAAAAGTCAACAGAGATCAGGTATCCATAATCCATAATCAATTTATAGACCATTTTAAGGGATGTAAAACAATAGTCCCACTGTGTTTCCTGTTTTACATTATTAATTTCTGTTGCTTCTAAGAGTCCAAAAAGAGCCACATATTGATAAATAATGTTACGATAACTGTTTTAATATTGTAATGATTGTATTGCCTCTTTACAGTTGAAATAGTTTGATAACAAGCAGGAAATGTTCTTTGGCTAGTGGCATGACTACATTGAAATGGTCTATTATCATAAATGAACAAAAAAAATCACGAACCTGTTGATTAAACGATGTTTTTACAGCGTGTAATATGTGTTATTCTTTGTAACTGAGCCATATTGTATTGGTAAATTGTACACATTTCCTGTACCAGTTTATACATGAGCAATAACTATTTCAACACTATTTCCTTCGATATATCTTATCGTTTTGTTTACTTACGATATCCTGCAGTTGTATTTACCTTAAGCGCTTCTGCATCTGCTGCTTTAAATATTCGTGCCATTCAAAGCAGGATGGATTCTGATCGACTGTGACTGATTTTATCGTTATTCAGTTGGAAATTTGGTTTTGGAGCTGATTTCGACGATGTTATTATTATTATTATTATTATTATTATTATTATAGCCTATTAGTCTGTTCCGCTGTAGTTAGGCTATATGAGAAGTGTAGATTATGTTATTCTTTTGTATTTAAAACGTTATTTTTTTAACATTTTATTTATTGCAATATTTATTGATGAATAATATTGTGTGAAAGCCACTACTTTAGCTTGATGATGCTATGATAACACCGTGATATTTCATATGCTGTCGCTGATGTAGATGGAAAAAAATACGTACTGCCTTTATTAAGTATATCTGCTGAATGGTACAAGGTGTTGAAACTATTGCTCTGTCCATATGACATAAGTAGCCTATCATTTGAAGTTAAGCTAAATGATAAAGGTTCAACAGTTTAATCAAAGTTTGGTCAAAATTAAACCACACATGGCTTGTTTTTGGGTCAGTTGGGCAGGTATTTTCTAATATATGTTTAAAACGATGCAATTTCCAAACTTGCATTTTCAGCCAATGCCAAATTGACAATAAATTGACATTGTAAATTTAACATTGGTGCTTTTTTATTTAATTTTATATTTTACTTATTTTAAATGACAGATTCTGATTGGCTGTGACAGATTTTATTGTTATTCAGCTGGAAATTTAGTTTTGGAGCTGATTTTGACAATATTATTGTTATATTCTGTGCCACTAAATGTGCCACTTTAGTTAGGCTATATATGAAATGTGGATTTTGTTATTCTTTTGTGTTTAAAATGGTTTTTAGACATTTATTATTTATTGTAATATGGTGCTTGATTAAAATTCTTTTTATTTTAATTAATTTATTTTAATGTTATTTTTATTTATGTTTTAATAAGGATTAATATAAAATTTTTATTTTTCCCTAAACCTGTCTTGGGTAAGTTTTGGGTATTGGGGTTTGAATTATTGTAAAACCTTGAAAAAACTCAATGACATGTTTACAAAAAATGACATTTTTGGTCCTACTTAATACTAATAATGTATTGCAGAACCCCACTGAGGTGGGATACTGGTCAGGTTGGTGACGGGTTTGGTGGTATGGGTAGGTTTAGGGTGGGTTAAGGTGTAAGGGATGGTCAACATTGTAATTATGAATGCAATTACAGAAATTAACTACAGATGTAATTACATGCAAGTATTTAATCAATCATAAGTACAATGTAAAAACATGTATTTGCACAATAAGTACATTGTAACAAATCATTAATGTCGATGTAAGTACTAGGGATGCTCTGATCAGGATTTTTGCAGCCGATACTGAGTACCGATTATTTGTGGTGATCGGCCGATGCTGACTACCGATTCTGATTCTTCAAGCTTTATATAACTTTGCTATTGCAAGCACAATTACCCTTTAAGTATGAGATCTCGCCTTACCTAAGATAATAAATTAAGGATGTTGCATACTGCTTATATTCTACAGGTGTCCAGGGACAGGCTCTACAATGGTTTAAGTCATACTTAGCTGACCGTTACCAGTTCGTGATTAATTTACAGCTTTCACAAGTCAGGCCAGTAAAGTACGGGGTGGCTCAAGGATCAGTTTTAGGCCATTTGCTGTTTACAATATACATGCTACCCCTGGGAGACATTATTAGAAGACATGGGATCAGCTTTCACTGTTATGCAGATGATACTCAATTATACATTTCAACTAAACCTGATGAGATGTCTGAACTGTCTAAGCTAACTGAGTGTATTAAAGATGTTAAAGACTGGATGACCAACAATTTTGCTCTCTTAAACTCAGACAAAACAGAATTATTACTTATCGGGCCTAAATCCTGTACACAGCAGTTCTCACAACTCAACCTGCAATGAGAGGTATACAAAGTTAGCGTTAGCTCTACTATAAAAGATCTGGGTCTTATATTAGACAGTAATTAAACTTTAAAAAAAATTTATCTCCCATGTTACAAAAATTGCTTTCTTTCATCTGATCAGAAAAGCTAGTTCATTCTTTTATGACTTCAAGGCTGGATTACTGTAATGCTCTGTTCGCTGGTTGTCCAGCATCCTCTATTAACAAACTTCAGCTAGTACAAAATGCAGCTGTCAGAGTTTTTACCAGGTCTAGAAAATATGATCATATCACCCCAATTTTATCCTCTTTACACTGGCTGCCTGTTAAGTTTCGTATTGATTTTAAAATATTGCTTCTTACCTATAAAGCTTTAAATAATCTAGCTCCTGTTTATCTAACCAACCTTCTGTCTCGCTACAATCCAACCCGCTCTTTAAGATCTCAAAACTCAGGGCTTCTGGTAGTACCTAGAATAGTAAAGTCGAGTAAAGGAGGTCGAGCCTTCTCATTTATGGCTCCTAAACTCTGGAATAGCCTTCCTGATAATGTTCGAGACTCAGACACACTCTCGCAATTCAAAACTAGATTAAAAACCTATTTTTTTAGCAAAGCATACACTCAGTGCGTCACATAGCCGTATGATGCATGATTGTGCTCCTCACAGGTTTTTGCATCTCATCAACAACAGCTAAGCTAATTATTCTGCTTATTCTCTATTTCCACCTGGGGATACTCATCTCGAGGCCCCCAGAGATTATGCAGTGCCACTAATGCAATCCAAGACCTGTGAAGAGATGATACCATGGTTTCCACATTCCCGGACCAGGCCATAGCAGCTGCTGTGGTGGTCATGGAAGAGTGGTGAGCATGATCTGATTCCAGTGACCTCCAGGTACAGCCGAGTCTTCGCTGACGTCCAGCGTTCTCCAGCCTCTGGCGCCTAGACTACAGCTCTCCACAAACATTTGGTCAAAGGAGAAATGGTCGTGCCCAACTGAGCCTGGTTTCTCTCAAGGTTTTTTTTCCCCTTCACTTTCGCCAATTGGTGAAGTTTTTTTTCCTGGCTTGTATAGTTCTGGACTTGTAGAGCTGCGCATCTATGGATTACTCTTCAGTGTTTGGACTCTCAGCAGTGAATATTAAAGGGCACATATTTTAGCCCTGTTTTAAGATGTAATATTAATATTATGGTTCGTCTGAGTGTGCAAGTTTATGATGTGTTAAAAAGTGCCATTTTGGGGGCGTGTACACAGTTCGCTGTTTTAGGGGCGTGTTGCTACACATGAAAATTAGTTTTGACTTCCTGCCCAACTTAACAAGGGGGCGGAGCCAAGAGCTCCCCTATTTGTGTATGGCTACAGACAGGCAGACAGAGAGAAGCAACATGAGTGAGAGGACCAGCATTCAGCTGTACATGTACGACTCGGACACAGACTAAGCAGAGAGTACAAAATCATTTGTGTCTTTGTATAGTTTTAAGCCAATTGTGTGCTAGTTTACAGCTTTGAGCTTGTAGCCTACACCGAGACTAATAACCAAGCACACTGAAATAACTTTGACTGAAGGGCATCACACACCGACATGAAAGTTGAAAGTATCACACACTTGCGGTGCTGGTGTGTGTCACCTGATATAAACTTATGTTTAGAATTCAGAAATGCATGCCGCTGCGTGTCGCCGAGCGGCGCTTCTGGTGTACGACCTGCTTGAGGCTATAACTAAAGGGCGTCATACACCGGATGCGCCGCTCAGAGCCACAGCGCGGTACACCAGACATGCACATTCGCATGTTATTTAAAATGAAACTATTCAGATAACGCTCTGTGGCGCGGCAGAAATATGAACAGTGTCCTGAGCAGGGCCAGCACGTCCATAGAGGCGACCTAGGCGGTAGAATAGTGAGCGAACCCCCGGTCCTCACTTTCATCCGCGACAACACGAAATGCATGGCGCTGCGCGTCGTTAGTTTGTTATTTCCAATGGAGGGATGCACACGTGAGCCAACGCACTCACACTTTCCAGCTGCACCTAGTTAAGATGACAGGGAGCTTCTGTGACCGCGGGAAATGCAAACCGCTGAAGTTTAAGGAAGACACAATCAAAAAGTACACATGTATGCATACACACCAAAACTCACAAACACTGGCGACGAGGAGAGCGATAACGTGGTGAATGTTGAGCCCAATGAGCCTTACATCTAAAAATAGAGCAAGGGTGCCCTTTAAAACACACTGAACTGAACTTACACTCTGAAAACTGTACTACACTGTTTCAATTCACCATAATCTTCTATGTGAAACTGCTGAATTTAATTGAATGTAATGGTCAGAAGCAGCTTTACAAAAAGAAAATATATAAAACAGATTTAAAAATGGCAAGAAAAATGACTAATAATGCAATTTGGAAACATTGCTCATATGTTGTAGTGCTGCTGTAGCATAACCCGGGTGCATAACCCAGATCTTCCTCTGCTTGTAAACTTGTAAACAAACACTTGCGATCGGTTCATGAGATCAGCCAGATCAACAAATAACGATCGAGTTGTGAAATGTGATTATCAGCCGATACCGATTTTCGGCCGATCGATCGGAGCATCCCTAGTAAGTACATATTAGTTAAGGCCGCTTAATCTAATTTTTTACTTATATACAAACATTCAGTGATTCTATAGACAAGAGAAAAAAATACTTATATAGTCTTCCAACTTAGCAATATCATGTTTAAATCAATGTGTTGTTTGGTGTTTCTTTGTAATTAGGCCTATAATATTAGTGAATTGTGCCAACCCTTGTACCAGTTTCAGATCTTACAGCATGTTTTTCCAGTCCATTGTGCCATTAATTGTGTTCCTCTGCAGCGCTGCAGGTCATCGAGAGCGAACAAGGCTCTGCGAGGTTTTTTATCACCTGTCAAGTCGAAACAGCAGAGTTTCTCCTCATGTGCGTTTATGTAAGGAGTGACTTCAACACCCCCCGTTGTTTCTTTCTCCTTTCTCTCCGTGCAATAATTTCTGAGGTACTGCTGAGGCAGCATTTAATAGGCTGGAAATCTGCCAATGCCACATTGCACAGACAAGACAAAGGATTTCCAGTGAGTTACAGCAGATGCAAGGGTGAGGAAGCTTCTTAAAGGGATAGTTCACTCAAAAAAGAAAGTGCCCCCATAGTTTACTTACCCATAAGTAGGCCCACACGGAATCTGCATGCGCAGAATTCCGCAGATTTTCCGCAGATTTTTAGCCCATCATTAATTATGTTTATTTACTTGAGTAAATGTGTGTAAATCTAAATTTATTCAGTTTTTAAATTAATTACAGTAATACTATTGACTAATGTGAAAATGTTCATCTGATTTATGTACAGTGCAGTTTGTACAGTAATAGATTAATAGATCAATTAAATGAAATGAGTATATATTCATATATATATATATATATATATATATATATATATATATATATTAGGGCTGTCAAAATTAGCGCTTTAACGCACCAGATTAATTTGAAATATTTAACGCGTTAAAAAAATTAACGCATTTAATGCAGTTGCAGTTTTTTTTTTATTTCTTGTGTGTTCAGGGCCGGCGCGTCCGTAGAGGCGACCTAGGCGACCGTAGAATAGTGAGCCCCCCGGTTCTCACTTTCATCCGCGACACCCACCCCCTCCCTCCTGGTCCTTACTTTCATCCGCGAACCGGTCACTTTCTATTTCACTTTCGAGTTGAGGGCGGCATGATTGCCGTTCGCCTAGAGAGCCAGTTCAGCTTGCTCCAGCTCTGCGTGTGTTTAATGTGCAAAGAAATATGGAGAAGACCAAGGAAGCGCTTTTAGAAGGAA
>CAIGQZ010032693.1:5045652-5077493 GCA_903798205.1 Danio tinwini
ACACACACACACACACACACACACACACACACACACACACACACACACACACACACACACACACACACACACAGGTGAGATTTCAGAATATTTTAGATCATAACTGCTGGATATGAATGATGCGTGTTTGCTAGCATTGATTACAAAGCTGCTTTAACATGCACAAGCAGATAGATCTACTTTTATGGGCACACATGGAAACATCTACATTGTTAAGAGACTGCAGGATTGAGTTATCCCTGGTATTTGTATTTACTTTCTCTACATTTTTAGTATAGTGATTTGCTCCCTGCTTGATAAATATGTAGTATGTAAAAATAAATATGTAAACAACAGCAGACAACACATGCCCACACAAACTTTCAGCATGTTTTTCAGCATATTTCAAATATAAATGATGCATGTTATTATCTATGAAGCTACTTTAATGTGTGGTGGATCTACTTTAATGTGCACAAATGAAAAATGTACGATGTTGAGACTTTCTCAGATTTTGTTTTGCCTTTTTGTGATATGTTCCCTACCTTGTATTGTTTTCTTTGTGTATATATATTGATTAATATTGTTTTGAATATTCAGAGTTTTAAATCACCCTTTTAATGGATGTAAAGGGTGTTAATAGGTCATGTGCCTGGGCTTGGAAATTAAATTTAATTGATTTATGATGAGTTGAATTAAGATAAGTTGAATTTAAAGGTCTTTGTTTGTTTTTCTTGTATTAATGTATTGTTTTGTCTGCTTGAATGTTGATTTATTGGTACATTTTTTTTTCTTCTTCTTCTTTTATTCTCAGAATTGTTTGATTAATTATAGTGGGGTTTTTCTACCCCTGGCGCCCCCCCCCAAAAACACTACATCTTTACAATACGGTGTCTGTGTTGTGTCACAATTGCAGCGTTATTACAAATAAGTGCATAGGAACAGTAAGGGCCATGCAATATGATGATATATCACATGGACAAAGTAAAAAGTCTGTTGTTTCATATTATGCTCTTATTGTTTATTTGGGGATGTCACAAAATGCATTGTTTATGGTTATGCTTTTTTATTATTTATTATATGAGGGCAATATTACATGCCATTATTGGAATACAGACAGAAACATAAATGACATTTTTCAAAACATTTTTTATTTATATTAAAATATTGTTTGTTTATATTTAATAAAAAAAAATATTTTGACAGCATTTATTAATGTTAAAAAAGTTTGTTTATAATGGTGGCTCAGTGGTTAGCACTGTCGCCTCACAGCAAGAAGGACACTGATTCGAGTCCCGGCTGGTTCAGTTGGCAGTTTTCTGTGTGGAGTTTGCATGTCCTCCCCTTGTTGGTGTGGGTTTCCTCCGGGTGCCCCGGTTTCCTCCACAGTCCAAACACATGCGCTATAGGTTTATTGAATAAACTAAATTGGCCGTAGTGTATGTGTGTGAATGAGTGTGTATGGGTGTTTCCCAGTACTGGATTGCAGCTGGAAGGGCATCCGCTGTGTAAAACATATGCTTGATAAGTTGGCGGTTCATTCCGCTGTGGCGAACCCTGATGAATAAAGGGACTAAGCCGAAGAAAAATTTATAGCAAATTTTATTTATATAAGTTAAGTGTTGTACATTGTTAGTTCATATTAACTGTTAAGAAATGCAACCTTAAAGGTACAGTTCACCCTAAAATGAAACTCTGTCATCATTTACTCACTTGTTTAAAGCCTATTATTCTGTTAAGCACAAAAGAAGATATTTAGAAAAATGCTGGTAGCTATTTCCCATTGATTCTATAGTAATTGCATTTCCTACAATGGGAGTCAATAAGTGAAACCAGCATTCTTCAAAATATCTTCTTTTGTGTAGAAACTGTTGAAAGAAACTCATAAATTTTCATTTTGGGGTGAACTGTCCCTTTAACCTAATATTTTTTAAATAGTAGGCTGAATATACACGTTTATGAATGAATGCCATGGGAATTTTCTTTAATATGCAATGCTTAACAGCTTCTCATGCATCAAATCGTACAGTACCCTACCATATATATGAGTCAGGAATAAGTGTGCCTTTCTTTCAATAACTTTGTAGTGTCTGTTGAACTCCATCCGTCATGTCAGCACTGCAGCTGAGGAGCGTAGGAGGCTTTTCATAAAGGAGGAATACGCCAGTGCACTGCCTGTTCCCTCCGCTTATTACTTCTCAAGGTTTCTTCATTCTTAGAGGAGAAACCATTGAGCTCACAGTGACGCGCGCAGCTATTCATCTCTCTGCTGAAGGACACACACATAAAGCCTTGCCGTGTGCTGTTAAACATGTGAGAGTCTTTGGAGAAATCTTTCCTAATAGCTACATATACATTCATTTAATTGATTGTTCTTTAATTATTGGGAAATGCTATTTGAAGGGTCTTATGCTTGAAAATAATAGTAGGAGAATTGATTACGATTATGTTATGTGCATCCATCCATACATGAAAGAGCATTTATAAACTATGCATTCATCACATTTAGATGTCATTTAGCAGACGCTTTTGTCCAAAGTACGTTCACACCGAAGGCAAAGTTCACTCTGGCTGCCCTGGCTACAACGCTGTCTGCCTTTACAGCTCCGGCGGCGAGAGCATCAAAATTCGCTACATTGATCTCATATTTAAAGGGTCACGAAACACCAAAACACATTTGTTGAGCTGTTGACAGTCATATATGTGTCCCATGCTGCTATAAACACTATTAGGACACACATATTACACAAAAAAATGTAAATTGGTAGTTTTTGCGTTATTTTGAGCAAATTTGTTCTTAAAACAAGTTTTTTGAAGCTGCGTCACGGCGATTAGATACGTGCGTGTAGTCCAGCATGAGACTGGATGTCTGTACCAGCGAGTACATCCTGACGTCTCTGAGTGTGCGGCATTAATTCATGAGAAAGACTTGGTTCAAACCAATCAGCACGCTCTATTGTGTATGTGGCGCAACTTCATTAATATGCATGATAACTTAGAAGACTTTACCTGTTACAGTGTTCAGACGACAGAGAAGGACGCCACGTTGTGTTGCCAAAAGAACAAGAATTTGGAGACATGGGTCATCATTGTTGCCTTTATTATTGTGCTGTGTTTATTAATGTGCTGCAACAAAGGTTTTGTTTTTATTTCCCTGCTATGAGAGCGCAGCTGGAATTACGCGTGGATTACAGTGCACGCGACAGAAATGCATTTTGTAAGGAACATTTTTACCCGAGAGATTTTCGCATCTGGAAATGATGAAATCCGGATTTGCTGCTCGTCTCCTTTTAAAAAAGACAAGGCTCCAGTTTGTGTTGATTGTCCTGTCTCTACAGATTTGGTAAGTGTGTGTGATCGGTGCTCTTTGTTTGTTCATTCAGATGGCAAAGTTAGTTCGTATCGTCAGCAGTGCTCTTTCAGTTTTTAAAGACATACCATAGTCAAAATTATTTAGTTACTGAGTTTACAGTATGTTAATATCACTGCTATATTATAGTGCAATATTATAGACTGAAAGATCCGCTGTAAATACTGCTCTCCGAATGCAAACATGTAAACAGAGTAATCAAACTATTACTGTCATGTAGAATTTTATTTTGTGACAGGTTAGTCCATACACACACGGCTTTCTGATGCTACCTACCGAGTGCATCTAAGTTATCGAGAAATGCAGAGGATTTTTTCGCCATGTGGTATCAAACATTTCGTTAAAACTCCACTCTCCAATAGTTCCTCTCACGGGGGACATGCAGAAAATGTTTCTGAATAAAAAGTGAAAGTGCCAAACTGTAGTTAAAGTCGACAAATGAATAATTTGGCAAATAATTGGATTAATGATGTCCATGTAAGCACAGTCACTGTCTTTGCAAATCCTTCCCTCTTTCCCTCCCTCACATGATGGGCTCACATGCTGGGCTCACATGATCCCATCAACATCAATGGGATGGCCGTTGAGCCTGTCTCATCCTTCAATTTCTTGGGAACCCACATCTCAAAGGACCTTTCCTGGACCACAGCTTCTTACCTATAAAGCCTTAAATAATCTAGCTCCTGTTTATTTAACCAACCTCTTGTCTCGCTACAATCCAACCCGCTCTTTAAGATCTCAAAACTCAGGGCTTCTTGTAGTACCTAGAATAGCTAAATCGAGTAAAGGATGTCGAGCCTTCTCATATATGGCCCCTAAACTCTGGAATAGCCTTCCTGATAATGTCCGAGGCTCAGACACACTCTCACTCTTCAAAACTAGATTAAAGACCTATCTTTTTAGCAAAGCATACACTCAGTGCATTACATAGCGGTATGACGCATGATGTGCCCCACACACGATTTTGCTTCTTGTTTATATACACTATGAACAGCAGCTACGCTAATTATTCTCCTTATTCTGTATTTCCACCTGGGGGTACTCATCTCGAGACCCTCAGACTATGCAGTGCCACTGATGCGATCCAAGACCAGCGACGAGACGATCCCAAGGTTTCCGGACCAGGCCGTATCCTGAGCTGCTGCTGTGGTGGTCATGATGGAGAGCATAAGACTGATTCCTGTGATGCTCCAAGGTCAGACGTGTCTTCACGGAGGTCCAGCTACTGCGCCTAGACTGCAGCTCTGCACAATACGTTTGGCCATAGGAGAAATGGTCGTGCCCAACTGAGCCTGGTTTCTCTCGAGGTTTTTTAAATTCTTCACTTTCGCCAATTGGTGAAGTTTTTTCCTCTCCGCTGTCGCCACTGGCTTGCATGGTTCGGGATCTGTAGAGCTGCGCATCGATGGAATTGCTCCTCAGTGTTTGGACTCTCAGTGGTGATTATTAACCCCACTGAACTGAGCTAAACTAAACTGAACTTAAACACTGAAAACTGAACTGACACTGTTTCAATTCACTATAAACTTCCATGTGAAGCTGCTTTGACACAATCTACATTGTATAAGCGCTATACAAATAAAGATGAATTGAATTGAATTGAACCACCAACACCTCCAGCCTGGTCAAGAAGGCTCACCAGCGCCTATTTTTCTTAAGGCAACTTAAGAAGAAACAACTGTCATCAGCCGTCTTGGTGAACTTCTACCGCTGCACAATAGAAAGCATCCTGACCAACTGCGTCACAGTCTGGTATGGAAGCTGCTCTGTTGCGTAGCGTAAGGCACTCCAGCGGGTGGTGAACACTGCCCAACGCATCACAAGGACCACACTGCCAGCCATAGAGGACATCCAGAGGAAACACTGTCTGCGCCGAGCACGCAGTATTCTTGAGGATTCCTCTCACCTTGCTCACAGACTGTTTTCTCTCCTGCCTTCCGGCAGGCGCTTCAGGCTCCCCTGGACAAAAAATAGCAGACTAAGGCCCCGTTTACACTAGTACGTTTTAGTTTTAAAACAGCGTTTTAGAATAAAAACGATACGCGTCCACACTAGCGTTTCACCCAGCGTTTCTGAACAGCTCTCTGTCTACACTAAAATGGTGAAAACGCACATCGCGTAACCACACACACACTCTCTGGCATGCACTGCAGTGTGCTTTAAGCACATATGAGAGCTGTCCTCGTCAGACTGTTCATCAAGGATCTCTCGCTGGATCTAATCTCACTATATTTGTTAAACGTGATATTTAATTCATCTTGTTGTCTATATCTAACTACATACTCCCTGACTTTAGTCTTTTAAATCTATTACTTGTTCGCAGGTAACGTGCTTTGGCTGAGCGCAAAGATAAGGTTAATATCCTAATTAATGTAACCGCGGACACAGATTCTAAACATTGACTGATTGGTTGCTTTTATTTTCTTTATTGTATAAACTTATTATGCATTATACTTTTAAAATGGTCATTATCAATTATTAAAACTGATATTCATTGTAAGAGAGGGTATGTTTCGTATTTTTTATGAAAATGAAACGAGGCAGTAATGTTATGGGCTTCGTTTTGTTATAAATATGCATGAAGAGGACGCTCATATTATGAAGCCATCTGACGCCTCAACATTTCTGATGTCTGTTAATTTGCTAATAATATCAAAATGAAAATAGGCAGTTCCTCACATCATGTTTTCATTTTATTGTTAAGATAGTGAAACAGCGTAGCCAGGGTGATGTGAATAACTTTATAAAGTACACACTCGGGAGTTTGTTTTTCTTATCAATTTGCGAAGTCTGAACTTACAAGAAGAGGATGAAGACTGAACTGTGTAAAGGCTACTTAATATTGAGGGAAAAGCCCCAATCAGAGAGGCGAATGTCTGCAGCCCCGCCTCCGTTTTTAGATATCTCCGTTTTCCCCCATCTACACTGAGATGGAGCAGCAGCGTTTTAGAATGAAAACGGCCTCTCTAGCGTTTTCAAAACGCTCTGTTTTCGAGGCTCGAAAACTCCGGCGTAGTGTGGACGGATGGCGTAACCGTAGCAAAACGTATGCGTTTTAAAACTACAACGTATTAGTGTAAACTGGGCCTAAGGATCAGCTATTTCCTCAGAGCTGTCTCTCTTTTGAACTCCGCCCCCCAGTGACTCTTTTGCCCCCCCAATACACCCCCCAAACCCTCCTCATAACTTATACTCCTCATAATCACTGCACTATTTAACATTTGCACATTTACAAATTGCACATATTCATTGCACTGATTCATTTATTTGAACTGTACATACCTACTGCACATGTACATTTGTAATTATGTACACACCCATTGTACATATACATTTGTAGTTATGTTTATCTATCTGCATGCTTCTGATTATTAATAGCAACCTGTACATTTATCCATCTATTGTAAATCTCTGTTCATAGCTAATACAACCTGCATATTATGTTCATAGTACATCCATTTGTAAATATCACCATAGTTTTATGGTGATATTTACTGCACTTTATAACTTATACCTGTATCCTGCACTTGCTGCTATTGCACTCCTGGTTAGACCTAAACTGCATTTTGTTGCCTTGTACTTGTACATATGTGATGACAATAAAGTTGAATCTGATCTAATCTAATCCTCTGACACTCCCACACTCCCAGAGCTGGACACACCCACTTTCCTGACTTTTTTCCAAGGTGTGAAAACTACCTGCTGAGACAGGGGGGTTTTGTAGCCCTTTAATGTAGCCGTTGCAGCAAATCAGCATATCAAATACATTCCCGCATAAAAACCTGCTTTGTAGTGTAAAAATGTTGCACACTTTTTATCAAATTCATTTAACTTTGGAAGATCAAGTTGTTGCGTGTGGTGTGGCTTTGCTCCACTTATCTAATATATGTCCATATGTTTCAAATATTCTGAAGTCGTTATAGTTAGCATGAGATTCCTGCTTAAAAAAAAAAATTATACAGTTGCAATCAGAATTATTCAACCCCCTGATTTATTAGCCCCCCTGTTTATTTTTCCCCCAATATCTGTTTAACGGAGAGAAGCTTTTTTCAACAAATTTCTAGTCATAATAGTTTTAATAACTCATCTCTAATAACTGATTTATTTTATCTTTGACATGATGACAGTAAATAATATTTGACTAGATATTTTCAAGACACTTCTATACAGCTTAAAGTGACATTTAAAGTGCTTAACTAGGTTAATTAGGTTAACTAGGCAGGTTAGGGTAATTAGGCAAGTTATTGAATAATGATGGTTTGTTCTGTAGACAATGGAAAGAATAAATAACTTAAAGGGGTTAATAATTTTGACCTTAAAATGAGTTTTAAAAATTAAAAACTGCTTTTATTCTAGCCAAAATAAAACAAATAAAACTTTCTCCAGAAGAAAAAAATATTATCATATATACATACTGTGAAAATTTCCGTGTTCTGTTAAACAGCATTTGGGAAATATTTAAAAAAGAAAAAAAATAATTCTGATTGCAACTGTATATATATATATATATATATAACATCAGTAACTCACCAGTAACTTTTTTTATTGAATGTCCCTGTAAGAAAACATTATAAATAACTGGAAATCCGGCGACCGCAATATTAATCCCTTGGAAACAACTGTGGTCGGAACCAAAGTTCACAGGACCTTGTTCTCTGGACTCCTCTCAAGCGGTGGACTTCAACTTACCCATTGGTTGCTGCCGAACTGCATCACAGCTCATTACCATAAAGTTAACTTGATTTCAACTCTCCTCGACGGCCACACCGGTGAAGATGCGCCACGCTGCTCCTCGCTGCTTATCGCCGCCGGCTCCCATTGAAAATGAGTGACTTCCGGCAACTTTGATGCTCTCTCCGCTTTCGGTGTGAACGTACAGTTACAGTTGAGGAGGCTATGGAGTGATTGTAAGAAAGTGTCTGCAAATGTGTAAAACTGGTGTCGGTTGAGGAGTCAGCGAGATGAAAGAGTGTGTTTTCTACAGATGGTTTGTCAAGCCCACTCACCCGTGTGAGGTGATGGAAATGGGTTTTTAGTAGGGGTGTGAAAATTAAGTGTTTCATCAATGCACTGCGATGCAGATGCAAACAATTCATATCAGCTTTGAAATAATCACAACCTGTTATTATGTACTGATGTCATTTATTACGTATGCGTTATATGGCGGAAGCTTACTATGTCGAGGGAGGGGACCACGAGTAATTAAAGCGATCCAGCTACTTAAAAAGCAGATAACTGTGCACAATTCACTGCTTGTGAGTCTTTCACTGACAGGGAAGTACAGGAGAACCCAGCTAGGACAAAAAAATGAAAGCTGTAAATTCTATCGCTCACACACACTCTCTCTGTTGTCCCTTTGACCTGCTGGTGTGTTCGTGAGGTAACGTTTTATCTCCTCTCTCGGCTGTTACAACAATAACGTTACTTGTGGATCCAGACACGAGCGTGTCTGCAGAGCGAGTGTTCTTTATCGTGTCGCCATCTATAATCGATCAGCTGATCGATGCGGCTGTTAACATCAGTGTCCGTATCACTGTTTGCTGAACAGCGCCAGAGCTGAACTGACCATTTGAGCTAATCACAGCCTTTTCTGTTGAGCGCGTGACCAATCATAGGCATTGTTTAGGAACTCGCTCAACAATGCTCCAAAAAGCAAGCTAGATAATATTTACATTTGTTTATTTGCTAATAAATGCTCATGTTGTTCTGTGGCAGCGCTGCAATTTTTTACATGGGTTGGCCAGGGGGTGGCCACTGCTATTTCAGGGGGTACACACACACACACACACACACACACACACACACACACACACACACAAATAATAAATTAAAGAATTAAAAAGTTTTATTTGCAAAAACAATGCTGAATTCATTTAGAAAAACATTAGCTTGAAGAAAAAAAACAAGCAAAAAACACAAAAAACAGACCTTGATTTAAAAAGAAAAAGTACAGTTTGTGCTACTTTAAAAAGGAGCCTGATATCTCACCCTTTTATTCATGTTTAATTGACCCTGTCCAAAAATATAAAAGTCTGGTTACATCTGATCCAGCTAGAAACAGATTTATCCATTATCATACCCTCACATTAAAATCGGCAACCAATCTAAAAAAACATTTTTCTGAAGAAAGTATATGAGCTATTCTATTATAATTCCATCATAAACAGCTAGCCTAACATTATACTTCTCCATAATAGCAAAATATTTAAACATCGTAAATTAAATTTAATTACTCGCATACAATGAGTACAATGAATAACATGTACTTCTCGAGGTATGGTCATGAGGAATCCTGCTTCAGAAATAACTCCTCTCCCTCAATCATCTTTCCATCAAGCAAATTTTTTTGTGCTACATTGAAAAAATTGATGTCTGCAAAACTGTTGCAAACTATTTATTTGTGTTGAATTTAAACAAACAAATTAAATTTAATAGAATTCTACTTAATTTGTTTGTTTAAATTCAGCCCAAATAAATAGTTTACAGCCATTTAACGTAAAATATTGAGTAAATCCAAGTAATCATCTCAGAATGATTTTTTTCAGTGTAACCTAATTGGTTCGTGACGTCACCCATCGGAGTGAGAGGTGGCAGTAACACACCAAAAAGTTTGTTGTCGACCATCGTAAAACAGGAAGAAGAAGAAATCGTCATTCTCGCCATCATACGGATTTACTTTCATCGGCTAGACACCGGCCTCACTGCTCTGTGAATGTCGGTGTTGTCACTTAGTGATCTGCGATCAGTAAATCTAGCTTGTGTGGATGCTACTGCGCTACTTGCTTAAAATAATACCTTCGCTACTGAAAAGCTATTGATTTAGAACGTAGAGAGCTACCGCCACGCTACTGAGAAATGTACTTAATCTATTTGCGTCACTTCTAGCAACGCTACTGCCCAATACTGGTCGTCTTACTTGAAACTATGCTCTTGTCTTCAGCTCATCATTGATTTGAAAATAGCTTGAGCGCTGCCGGCAAAATTCAAAAACTTCTTTAGACAAATGAGATGCCAATCAGCATCAGGAACTGCCAGCAGCAAATACAATTTTGGACACCCCTTTGGCCCCGCCACTGTCTGTGCATCCACTTTAGTTTTGTTTGATACATTGAAAAAGCAGGTCAAATTTGAGCAGGTCAAATTAAAGGTACAGTTCATATATCTGACTGCTTGTATTAAGACAAAATTGTATTGCAAATAATATGTAAATATATTTATGAATTATAAAATTTCTAAATGAAAAATTTTAATACAAGAATTATTGAGTTGCTTAATAAAATATCAAATATCATTTTAAGTGTCGTTTGAATGATACCAGTGAATCAGCAGTTCGTGTGGGAATGGGAAGATCATTCCACCAGTGAGGAACAGTGAATGAAAAGGTTTTGGAAATGACTTATAGCCTCTCTGTCTTGACTTTATCTCTTGTAAGTTTATATCTTACAATAATGACTTTTCTGTCATGAACACTGTCTGGAATTAATGCATATGTGTTTGGCAATGTTTATGTGTTTGGGCTTGGCAGTATAGATCTGCTATGCTGCTGCTGCTTTGATTATTATAGCAGAGCAAGTACTGAGACCTGCTACTGCCAGTATATACACAGACCTGCTGCTGCTGCTGCAAATATAATATATATCTAACCCTCATAGCAGATCTAAACACAGGAGCTTTTAAACTAATGAGGAGCAAGCTCATTGGCTCTCGGGGTGACAGCAACCAATCTCCTGCGTCATCAAGGCTTGACATTGACTTTTTTGATCACCAGCCACTGTGGCTCGTAGTTTTCCAACATTACTAGCCACTCGCCATTTTCACCAGCCACAATTTTGTTGTTGGGAAAATATATTTTATATGTGTAAATTTGACTTTGGCATGCTAAAATAACTTGATTTAGACTTTGTGTATTGTTCACATGCCTCCTCATTTTTTTTCACTATTTTTGTATGTATGACCCTGCTCAATGTGCATGAGAAAATGGGCTGTGGTTTCACAGTGTCGCATTGCAATTCGTTTTTATTTTACAGGACTTTTCAGAGCTCAACACTGAGGATTTACCAAATGTATCTCTGACCACACCAAAAATAAACAAATAATTACTTCTTAGCCACAAATGTTAAATAACATGTAAAAACATGCAAAATATAGCTGTTTACATGCTCGTTTTAATCAACAAAACCTTTCTTAAAAAACTATTAAATTAAAAAAATTATTAATGCCATGTATCTAAAGCTATGCACAGTAGCCTAGTTTGTCCAGGCTAAAGGTCTCTCAGATCACGCGCACACGGGTACCGCTAGGCCCATACAAAAACACATATTTTAGAAACATCCGGAGCTTTTGGAAGCAGCAGGACTGTGTGTGCATGAGCATCACTTTTTGTCTAGTCTATTTGAAAGAGAACCGATCGCAGCAGTTGCGTTTCCTCTAGGCACGGTTGCTTCGCGCCAGGAAACGGGAACGCGCATTACATCACCTGTGCGCGGTGCGAGCGATCATCATCCTCTCATTCGGTATTCATCTGCTTTCCTTAGCTCGCGTGAACGCTATTTTTGTCGGTCATGCTGCTTCTCGAGTCATTACATACAAAAATGTTGAACGTTGTCAAAATCTGTCAAAGCAAATTTTATAAAAACCTTTATTTTTCTAAAAATGTCCTCTAAATTGAATAATTTGATGAATGATTTACAGACCTGTGTATGCTGTAGATTCAGTTCCAATATGTCCTGCAGTATTGTTTACAGTTGTGCACAGCTCTACCCAAAGGGAGTTTCTGTTTGTTGTAAATAAGGGTGTTTATTCTTTTGCACAATGCTGTGAACAAATTAGAATTGCAAAGAGCAAATGCAGTAAACATGTGATACATACATATTCAATGTGTTGTACTCAGATATCCCACTAAATGCAGTGATGTCTAATTTTACTGTAGTTTTCAAATGGCTGTGAATAGTATATAGTGCTGTCTGGAGCATTTTCAGGATGTGTCTCCAAAATCTGCCTGTTTTGCATTGGAAAAAATGTACAGAGTAAAGTGTCATAATGAGAATATGACAAAGCCATTTGACTTGTTCATAAACAATAGTGTCAGGACTTTTCATCTAGATGACTCTGACACTTTCATTGACATGAATACTTGCTTTTGAGGAATGAGCTCTCCATTTTAAGCAAGTGACACACTTCTGCAGGTTATCAACTAGGTTTTGCAGTTTGTACTAGTTGTTTTGAGCAATGCATGAACTGTTGTGCAAATGTAAATAATGTTGTGAGAAATGCACCAAAGCCACTCAGAAAAACTGTAAAACTAATGCATTTTGGAATAAGAATACAACTTTCATATACAGTGTATTGTTGGCAATTCCAGGAAATATACACATGCAACAAAAGAGCCTCAAGTATTAGTTTTGTTTTGCCTGTATGTTTTTAGGACTCTCAAAGTTGCATTTTAAGAATCAAGAAAAAACACAGTTTTGCAGGAAAAAAGTCTTTGGGCCTTATTTTAACGATCTAGGCGCAAAGTCTAAAGCGCAGGGCGTAAAAGCATTAAGGGCGTAACCTAATCCACTTTTGCTATTTTAAGGACGGAAAATTCCGCTTTGCACCACAGCGCATGGTCTAACAGACATCCATTAGCTTACATAATTCATTTTGTTTTTAAGCGCAAAGATTTGTTTCAAAACTATTTCTAAATTCTGCTCTAATTTCCAGTTATTTACAAATATGGCCCACATGGTCTAAAACCTGACAGGTGGGCAAATCTAAGCGTGTTTTTAATAAAACAAATATAAATATGCATATAATAAATGATACTGCTAATAATAATAACATTATACAAAAGCAAATTCTCATGAATAAACTAAAAAAGACCCCCGAGATGAAGAAGGCATGAGCAGTGGTTTTTGTATTTATGTAGGCTAGAAAGTAATAATTTTTGTCATTTTATTAATCCTTTAATTATTTTATTATTTGTAAAGACATTTGCGCATTGCAAATGTGTATTTCGCAATGTTTAAGCGAGGCACACAACTAACGCGCTCTGCACTGGACTTTAGACCTCCTCTCAGCTGGTCTATTGTACAGTCTATTTTAGTTTCTCAAAATAGCAACGCGCCAGCAATGCGCCTTAACACACCTACTTTTTTAGACCAGAACGCCTATAGGCGCACATATGAGTGCAAATGCATTTGCTATTTAAACAGCCCGGTGAAAAACGTCAAAATGACACTTATGTCAAGCTGAAACTAGCAAACAACATTTGCGTCCGCATTGCACCGGGTGTATGATAGGGCCCTTTAAGTTTATGTTTCACAAAAAGTCATCTTGGACAGCTGACTTAATATTTTTTAGATGAAAACCTTTTGTTTTAAATATATATTCGTGCTTACAGAATTAGAAAGATGCACTAATGCTCAGTCAGATGCATTATTACTGTAGATGTGTTTCTCTGATTCATTTGTTTGCAGTCAGGTGTTTTCCTCTCCATTCTGCACATACATGCTCCCGCAGGGGAATCCTGAATAATGTCACGTGTGCAGTTACTTGTCATTTCACAGATGCTTTCTGTCGTGTGCATTAATTGCAGATCAGCCACTGTGGTAAAGTGTTCTGCTCAAGGGCAGAGCAGTGTTATGGCAGGATCTGTGTGACTCTATGACTTCAGAGCTTTTCTACTGCTGGATGCTTTCGTCTCTGTGTTACCATGCAATTAAGTGGTCTCGCACACTATAATCTAGATCAAATTATGATCAATTGCTATCATTGTACAGTAGACCTACAGCTGGCAAATATAAGGACTACTGCAACCACACATCTGCTCTGTATGCTGACATTTCTGTGGGAAATTAATATTGTTATTTCATTCTGAAATCTTACAGCCTGATCTCACGAGGAAACGTAAGTACTTTACATTTTTTATCCAGTTTAGTGGCTAATTTGTACAAATTTGTACGAAAATGTATGATTTAAAAAAAGAGGCGTGGCACCCAAACCCGCCCCTTAACCCAACCGTCATTGGGTGATGAGCAAATCGTACTAATTTGTATTAATTAGAGCGTACAAATTTATACGAATTAGCCGCTAAATCAAAAAGTTACGAATTGCCTTGAGATTGCATTGAATCGTTCACAATGCGAGGTTTAGTGCTCAAATCTGATTTTATCTCAGATCAGATTTTTTTATCTAGCTGTTCACACTGTTGTTATACAAGTGGCCAATATCAGATTTGCAGTGTGAACAGATCATGGTCGTAAACTGACCCGCATGCGCAGAAGTATACTTACGGACAACACAAAATGTCTAATTATGCACACAGTGTGTATACTGTATGAAGCACATTGTCAGATTATGCTTAATATGATTATTGCTCTTTTCACAGACAACCGTGGTGTATTACATGGACTGTAAAGGGTTGTTCTGCTACTACTAATGTGTATTTCGGCATTTGAAATCTAAAATAAGTCCCTTGTGATTGAAAACACTGATCATTTGTGATTTATGACAACCGCGGCACGCGTCTGTCGGACCACCGGTGTAGTGAACTTATCAAGGGTTAATGAGCAGCCGCAGACTAAACTGTGAAGGCGGAGTTGGTTTATCTCCGTTTGCAGTTATTTTATTTTACTTCGTTATAAACAACAGACACGTGCAGATGGGGGGTTTGGGTGCTTGAGCTCCTGCCCTTTATTCACTCTGAGATAATATTCGTCCTTAAAATGAAAGTGCCCCCTCCTTTGTGCACGGATCCCCTTTCCGCAACACCCCCAATGCTCTTTAGCATCGCGATCATCCCGTGCCCCGATCGTTAACCAGAGTGGTTAACATGCACCAATTTTGCCTTAAAAATCTTTTTCAAAGTGAACAACAAACTTTCTGTGGTAAAGTAATCGCCCAGTGTGTTATTCTACTATGCTGCAGAGGTGAAACCGTTTACACTGCGGTCGCATAAAACATCAAATCTGTGTCTGATTTAAGACTACATATGAAAGTAGCACAAATCTGAAGTGAAAAGATCAGATTCCATGCGGTTTGGGCTGTTCACACTGTCAAGACCTAAGTCACATATGGGCGAAAAGATCAGATTCATGCCACATTTGCCTGCAGTGTGAACATAATTACAGCATCAATTCAGTTTTTTTTTTGTCTGACCTGGCTATATTCATTTATTCATTTTCCTTCAGCTTAGTCCCTTATTTATCAAGGGTCGCCACAGCGGAATGAACCGCCAACTATTCCAGCATATGTTTTACGCAGCAAATGCCCTTCCAGCCGCAACCCAGTACTGGGAATATGCTCTCACATTCACACATGCACTCATACAATATGGCCAAGTTTGTTTATCCAATTCCCCTATAGTGCTGTGTTTGGACTGTGGGGGAAACCGGAGCAATTTGAAAAAACCCACACCAACACAGGGAGAATATGCAAACTTCACACAGAAATGCCAACTGACCCAGCCTGGACTTGAACCAGCAACTTTCTTGCTGTGAGGCGACAGTGCTAACCACTGAGCCACCGTCATGTTTTATAATTGAATAAAAATACTGTAAATGTAATGTTACAAAATAAAATGTTTCTCACTAGTTTTAAATTAGATTAGGTTAGTTTTACAAATTTTATCCTCAGAATTTTAAGCTTTACATCTTACATTCATTCATTCATTTTCTTTTCAGCTTAATCCCTTTATTAATGTGGGGTCGCCACAGTGGAATGAACTTCCAACTTATTCAGCATATGTTTTACACAGCGGATGCCCTCCCAGCTGCAACCCATCACTGGGAAACATCCATACACACTCATTCACACACATGCACTACTGACAATTTAGCTTACCCAATTCCCATATAGTGCATGTGTGGAGGAAACCAGAGCATCCAGAGGAAACCCACACAAGCACGGGGAGAACATACAAACTTCATACAGAAATGCTAACCCAGTCGAGACTCGAACCAGCAACCTTCTTGCTGTGAGGCGATCGTGCTACGCACTGTGCCACCGTGACACCTACTGTACAATTCCTTACAATCTTACAATTCTGAATTAATTTTCATAATTGTTTTTTATTTTTTATTTTGTTTGACTTTTTTCCCCTCAGAACTTCTTTGCAGCTTTTAATCTATTAATTGCAAGTTTATACTGTAAGCTTTCTCACAGTCCTGCCTTTATTCTTGCAATTCCGAGTTCATGATTCTCATATTTTCTATATTTCTTATAGTCTTATTTATGCAAATTCCTTTTTTTGGGGGGAAAATTCAGATTAGATTTTGCAATCTGACAATCTGTTTTCTCCGAAAGAATTAAAAATTATTGTCATGCTTTATCTTATCTTACAACTCTGATTTTATTTCTTTTGAAGTTCAGATTTTTTACTGAATCTTACAGATATTTTTGTACTTTTTCCCTTTATTTTCCTGTAATTTCTTCCTGTAATTTATTTTAATTTATTTTCTTGTATATTACTTTTCTCTCAGAATTCAGACATTATTTGATTATTGTGAGTAATCTTTTCTACTCAAAAATATTATTTTTATTCATAACTGTGAGATACAAACTCAAAAAAATGTCATAATAAAAAAACTGTGTTAAAACTGTTTATAAGTTGAACTTTCTTTCTTGAATTTCTGAAAAATAAAAGCCCAAACTGTGAAATATAAGATTTTGACTGTAAGGAATTCTAGTCAGAATTGTCATTTTTTTATTGTGTGACATAAACAAGTCTGCCAAATTTATCCCATTGCACTTTCTCAACTCAATTTTCACCATTTATGTCCATTCATCCTCCAATACGCCACAGATTTCTGTGCATAAAGCAGTACAGTTCAGCTCTGCGTGGAAATCCACTGAGAATGAAATATGTTATAATAACAGATGATCTTATATGGAAGCTCAGTGCAGTGCGGTCTCACAAATAAGACAAAGTTTCTGCGTCACAGCAGAGCTTCGTCAGAAACACATTCAGTATTCAGTCCACTGTATCTGAGAGCTGGAGATGAAGACTTTTTCACAAGAAAAGTTGTGCAGGGTTATAGAAATGACTCAGTGGCTATGTTTATATGCACTCAAATAATCAGTTTGTGGGGCGGCATGGTGGCTCAGTGGTTAGCACTGTTGCCTCACAGCAGGGTCACTGGTTTGAATCCCAGCTGGGCCAGTTGGCATTTCTGTGTGAAGTTTGCATGTTCTCCCTCTCTCCAGTTTCCCCCACAGTCCAAACACATGTGCTATAAGTGAATTGGATTAACTAAATTGACCATAGTGTATAAGTATGTGTGTGAAAGCGAGAGTGTATGTGTGTTTCCCAGTACTGGGGTACAGCTGGAAGGGCATCCGCTGCGTAAAACATATTCTGGAATAGTTGGCGGTTCATTCCGCTGTGCCAACTGCTGATAAATAAGGAACTAAGCCAACCATGCTTAAGAGTTTATAGAAATTTCTATGCATGTATGATGATGTCACAAACGCAAATGCATGCACAAATTTTAATCACAAATCTCAAATAATCCGTTTGTGGGGCGGCATGGTGGCTCAGTGGTTCGCACTGTTGCCTTACAGCAAGGTCACTGGTTTGAATCCCAGCTGGGCCAGTTGGCATTTCTGTGTGAAGTTTGCATGTTCTGTCTCTCTCCGGTTTCCCCCACAGTCCATACATGTGCTATAAGTGAATTGGATTAACTAAATTGGTCATAGTGTATAAGTATGTGTGAAAGCGAGAGTGTATGTGTGTTTCCCAGTACTGGATTACAGCTGGAAGGGCATCCGCTGCGTAAAACATATGCTGAAATAGTTGGCAGTTCATTCCACTGTGGCAACTGCTGATAAATAAGGAACTAAGCCAAAGGAAAATGAATGAATAATTCATTTGTAATGAGATTGATGGTTCAATTGGATTCAAAAAGGTTAATGTAAATGCATAATCTAACTGAGCTCGATCCGATTGAAATTATGATTGGATTGGTGGTTTATTTATTTTGTAATCTGATTCAACAGCAAAAATAAGCATGTAAACACTTGAATCCGACTACTTTCTCAATCGTTTTCATTAGGGCACACACACATAGTGCAATGCAGGGGCGGACTGGCCACAGGGAGCACCTGGACAATACCCAATACGCATTATGAAGCTGTGCATATTTTGATGAATATATAAAACCACCGGTTGTATATATGGCAACACAGGCTCATTGGGAGAATGTGCCCTGGGAAACACTTTTGAGAATCGAGAAATGTGTGCCTCTGGGTACATAATGGCTGCATTTTGTGTAAAATGAAAACTATGATGTAGTACCCCTCACCGGGGTTTGAGTCAGGCGAAGGACAGTTCCAGAAACCAGGTAAAACTAATTCAAGGCTATTAAATTAATTTCTATCGTAACGAATTTGAACCATGCAAAATACCATGATTAAGGTTTTTTTTATATTACTTTTTTTAGGAGTATTTTAACTTTTAATGGGATAGGATAGTGGAGGACAGACAGGAAAGCATTGGGAGCAGAGAGAGGGGAAGGATCGGCATAGGACCTCAAGCCAGGAATTGAACTCAGGTCGCCGTGAGCACCATGGGATATGTCGGTGCACTTAACTACTAGGCTATTGGCGCCAACCATGCTTAAGAGTTTAAAGAAATTTCTCTGCATGTATGATGATTTCACAAACGCAGATTGCATGCACAAATTTTCAGCGCAATTTATATAAACACATATAACAGATGTTTCAATCAGATGTACATGTAAACAGATGTGTGATCAGATTCAATTCACTCGGATTGATGAAAATTGTTCCATGTAAACATAACCACTGTTAATTATTAAAGGTGCAGTAGGTGATCTGCCAAAATGCTAACCGGTTAGCATAATATCTTTAAAACACAGTCTCTCCCCTGCCGTCCAAAGCCACGCCTCCTAAAACACGAACGTGCACCAAAAAGATGACAGCAGACAACCTACTAGTTCATGTCATTCGCCAGTTAGAAAACTTAACAGTGCTTTATAATACTACAATTTCCAACGAAAAACTGTGTTATATCTAGCACATTTTCAGTTGTGTATTTAGCAACCAAAACTTGTCATAATGTGCAATATTTTACACATGCAAGGATCGCTCGTCCACACTCTCATGCGCTTTGTCCTAAAGCGACTGCAGGAATTACACTTATTACTAAACCATGCTTACATGCTATTTCAGACCGAATATTTAAAGTAGCATGGTAAACCAATGTAAATATAAAAGCAACTTCAGCTCAGTAAAGCAGGCTAGGTGGAACAGCGCTATTTATTGATGTTTTGTTGTTAAACTAAATAAAATCTACATTTTCGATGCTGTAAAAGGTCCCTTATGAAACTGAAAATAGTCACATCAATCTTTCGCCGGAAGATTTCAGTGGCTGAACAACACTTCTCTGCATATAACCCATTACACTACACAATCTACATCAGCTTTGGGGGACTAAAACAGTTTTAAAACAGATCATTAGCTGTCTAACAGAAATCCTTTAGCCATGGTGTCGTCCTTCCTCCAGCGTGCAAAAGTAACTCCAATATTGATTCAGGATTTTAAAAAGTTTTGATTCAGCATTTGATTTTATCGTTTAGATTTTCTTGTGCACATGAACACGCGGCGTGCAAATGGCGGATCTGCGTCAACAGAGCTGCGCAGTTGTACAAATCTACATTTGTTGACAGACTAATAGTCGTAGTTTGGGCTACTTATCAGAATTATGCAACCTGATCTCACAAGGAAACGTAAGTATTTTACGCTTTGTCAGTTTAGTGGCTAATTCGTACGAATTCAGTCGTACAAAATTCACAATTTTAAAAAGGAGGCATGGCACCCCACCCTTAACCCCAACCGTCATTGGGTGATGAGTAAATCATACTAATTTGTACAAATTAGATTGTACGAATTCATACGAATTAGCCACTAAATCAAAAAGTTACGAATTGCTGTGAGATTGTGTTGGAATTATAGGAATTAACAGCCCGACAACATTTAATTGGATGAATATTTTTTAGTCTTATGCCTCAACCAGAATCTAAAAATACATATAAATACATTTAGATCATTTGCTTTGCTATTGGAATGTGAAGAAACTTTCAACCAGCACAACAAAAAATGTTTCTGAAAACAATCACCTACTGCACCTTTAATTAAGCATCTTTAAGAACTAAAACAGTTTTTTTCTGAAAAAGATCAGGTTTCTTCAGGATTGACCCACCGAAGAATAAAATGCAAATGTAGAGCTTTAAAGTGCCAACATGACCCACATCCACAGCTGAGCTAAAATATTACTGCAGTGGACAAGCTTACATTTATCTAAGGCTTTTAAACAGTGTCGTCTGAAATCTATTATAAATGTACACCCTATGAACATCTTATATTGAGAATCCAGAATCTGGGTATAATTACACAATCATTTTAATGTAAATGTAGATTTTTTTTCATGCATTTTGGCTGTTTGTTTACATTGAATAGCATTTTGGGGGTCTGAAAATGCACTCTGTGTGCAAAACCTATAAAAATTGCTATTTTAGTACATTGTTGTCCAGTACATTGTAATGCACTATTTCACTTTGAATTAAATGTGGCATTTATCATTTCTATTTAATTATTTAGTGAAATATGCTATACAACATTTTTCAGTGTATGTAAAACAAATGATTAAAAATGTATTTGTTTTTCCTCAAAATAACTGCTGAAATTCAGCAATCACACATTTTTTGTTCACAATATGTTTTACCTGATTTAAATTAAAAAAACTCTTAATATAATTTTGATTAATAATTTTATTGTAGATTCAAAGCAATTAATTGCATGTTTCAAAAATCAAAGTTGATATTGTCAGTTTTACTAATATGCGCTGAACACAAAGAAGAGTCATGTGCTAAAGATCTGTGTTAACTGAAAGCTGTCATCTTGACTGAGTAATGAAATATTAAGGCGGTGATCACTATCATGAGTATCTTACTAAAGTAAATGACACACTCTCCATCTGTTGCTGTGAGCGCCGCTGAAACGCTTCAGTCATTCTGCACAATAAACCAGTCTCATACAGCAGATCACTAAGTGAATAAGCGCTGAATGTTTGTTTATTTATATTTCATGTATATTTATATAAACTGGAGGCCAGCTGTCATGTAGCAAAGCTGTCTCAGAGATTTTATGACTAAAGTCCACTTGCATAAATGTGTGTTTTCTCTAGCGGTGCTTTTGTTTTGGTAAATTTCTAAAATCTAGGTTAAGTACTTGGGTTATGTTTGTGGTAAATTATGTACTGCAAATAATAAAATAATCTTCAGTATCATTATACTAAGATAAGACTGTATATTAACCCTTTAAGGTGCACTCCTTGAAGAAAAATAGTTTGGGTCCATTGAACAATATACAAACACAACCATACAATATATAGTAATAAGCAATTAAAATGATAATGATAGGCTATGGATAAAAGGTCGACCAGATGGTTACGATGCTTGTTAAAGGGTTAAAGGTGTGCTTTGAATGAATGATTGTTTTCAGGTTGAAATAAGTTGTTTTGTAACATTAATCCAGAAGGGCTGGTTATAAAATAAAGCCATGTTGAGAAATGTTGAGCCATGTTGAGTAAAAAAAACAACTTTTTTTATATTTAAATATTTTCACAGGGACTTCTAATTTTAACTAATATTTCAACAAAAACAACACATAGGATGCAGCAAATTGCACTATTTAATGTTAAATATGGAAAAAGAGCCTTAATTAAATTGTCAATGAGTGATTAATTAACCCAATAATCAATAGATTAATTACTAAAATGTTTTTTTTTATGTAAAACTATGTCAAAATATGACAATACCATAATATAATGGCTACAGATACCTGTTTGCAGTTTAATTCAGCACAGCAGACTGTTTTTGTACTGCTTTTGTTTTAGTATGGCACGTTATAATTGGTGGTGCCCATTCTTTCTTTAAAAATAAGGCGGATAGGTAAATAACATGAATATCAGAGTAGAAAATGGTAAAACTATACGTGGTAAAATTTATCACTATGATATAGTGAATGAAAACAATTTGATAAAAATCTACAGTTGCAAAATTAAACAGCCCCATTTTTATACTAAAATGCTAAATTCTGTGTTTAAAATGTAATGCCACTGGAAATCTAGCACATTTAAGTGGAGTTTATTTATAAACTAATTTTGACAGGATCACGTGCTTATGATTGCTTGCAGCTGCCCCGCATTATCCAATTGATTATTCACCAATCAGATGATTCCTAGGCCACTGTAAGAGCCCTAGGTTTCATACCACAGACATCTTTGTTTTGAAGAATGTCCCTCCTTCCACCCCTACTCCTCCTCCTTTTCTAGATGGGTGGCCCGGTGGCCCAGTGATTAGCACTGTTGCCTCACAGAAAGAACGTCTTGGTTCTGGCCATTAGCAAAACCAGCAGACGTTTCTGTGCGGAGTTTGCACGCTCTCCCCGTGCTCGCGTGGGTTTGCCCCGGGTCCCCCGGTTTCCTCCCACCATCCAAAAACAGGCAACTTAGGTTAATTGACTAATCCAAAATAGCACTATAGACAGGCTCTTGGCGGGTAGCTATCTCTTAAGAACAATATCTATATGTTCATTAGCTTCAACAGTAGGGGAGTTCTTGAGTTCGACCTGAGCTCAAACTCCCCTCTCGCCTTGCAACAGGAGGGAGCCCCAGGCTCGAGGATCTTTCGAGCTCAGGGCTCTCTCCCGGGATAGCATGCCAAACAAGTTTTATAATCCTTCATCAGCTAAGAGTGAACTCTTGAAAAGCCCTTTTCACACAGTTATATCGGTAAATATCCGGAAAATTACCAGAACGGCTTTACCGATAAATAAAAAAAAACGCTCTTCGCACAGGCATGGACGTTACAGAATTTTTCCAGAAAAGATTATTCACACAAATTGCCGGTAATTTTCCTGAAAGTTTTGTATGTAAAAGGGGCTTATGTGAACCTGAAGTTATGCAAACTTTTTTGTCAGAGGTTGTTAGAAAGTGACCAAAATCCAACGTCGAGCCAGCATTTTAATCCAACGTCATATATGATTTTAAATACTGACATTTATTCATCAGGTACAGCAAGCAAAATTCAACATCTAATTGATGTCATAGGGGTAACGTCCACACAACGTCAAGCTGTAACATCATTAGACGTTGATATTTGGTTGGTTTTAGGTTGGACATTGACATTGGCCTGATGTTGAGTTCTGATGTCAACCCTATTTTCATTTCCAAATAAAATGCAAAGTCCCCATGACGTTAGAGTTCAACGTCAATCAGACGTCCAGACGTTGACGTCCTGTGCCTGCTGGGTATTTAAGGCCATTTCAGTCATCATACAGTAAACATCCGTCATCTTCTCATCAGTGACATGCATCTAAACAGTCTCTGGGTCAATGCGCATAAAGATTTTGAACATCTTCATGGACACTTTTATTACTTCCAAACAGTTTGCTGCAATTATAAAGTGCACACGTCTTGAGGTAGTTCATTATGATGCGATTTACCTTGTACGGTATGTGTGATTTGATTGGACAGAAATCTCAGGACTGATTTTTCTAATCCCCATGGACAAGAAAAATAAAATAGTGACTACAGGTTGAAGGAAAGTAGTGGAGTAAAAGTACCGACACTGCACTAAAAATTTACTCAAGGAAAAGTAAAAGTGCACATTGTTAAAGCTACTCAGTAAATTACAATTCCTGAGAAAAACTACTCAATTACTGTAATTTGAGTATTTGTAATTAGTTTCTTTACACCACTGGTCCCAAGATTCATTGCATGCAGGACGCTTTTAAAATAAAACTGCGGTTTAAATGTATAAATTTAGTTTATTTTACGTGGATATCTAAACACATGTTAAAAAACAAAAAGAGTATGACATGTCTTACTAAAGAGTGATTTTATAGACAGTTTACATTCTTATGTGTACATATGGATCAATGGAAATATATTTCCAGCTTCTGTATACATTATTTTGCCTTCAGATCGCTTAAAATAAGTTTTAAAATCACATTAAAATCATTACAAATTTTATCAGCGCTTATTAACAGCCCATAAAATTAGCAGCTGTTACGGTAGCCTGGTGACGAGATCTGTCCTTTGTAGGCTGGATCATCTCATTTCAAAACGCTCGGTTCAGCCTGTGTGGAGCTCGAAGGACTCACCTTTGAAGTTTGCATCCTTCTCTGAAATGAGACACAGCTATAGTCTTTGATATTAAGTAGGGGGCGGGGCTTTCTTTTCGCTCATCGTTCCTTCGTAACAAACTAACGGTAAGGGGGCGTGGTTAAAATATTGTGGACGAATGCCAACAGAGAAGGACCACCACTGCAACTGTGGATCAGATTTTTATTGATGACCACCAAAACAAACATTATTTTTAGTAAATTAACTGGATTCATTGTTCACCTTATGACTAACAATGTGCGCTAGCAAAACAAACAAACATGGTTAATTTAGTCACGTGGCCACGCCCACTCGTATGAAAAAAAATTGAAGTATCATAAATAAATGTAAATCATAAATCAAACTGTATTACAAATTTTTTGTATTTTTGTAACAGCTTAAATGTTATTTGTTTTGAATATAAATTATATTAGAGAGAGAGAGAGAGAGAGAGAGAGAGAGAGAAAGAGCGGTGGGCGGAGCTTGTAGTGTTGTGAGTAACAGGTGTTCAGCAGCTGCTCTTCTCCAACACAGAATCACCGCGGCAGTCCTCACATTCAGCCGGAGCTGCTCTTATTTTGCGATTTTATCAATAATAATAACCGGAATAACGGCTGACAGCTCGGTGAGTGACACGTCAACGTGCTTTCCTCATTTACATACAATGATCCGTTGGTACTTTTGGCGACGTGTCCTCACGGATGATCTGCGGTGAGACTGTTAGTGGAGCTCGTAATGTTGTTTCTCAGTCAGTCGTGTTTATTGTCATAACAAATGAATGACAGTGTTATTGAATAGATCCGACGCGTTGTTCAGACGCTTCTGGAAATATAATGGAAAGAAGTGTGTGTATGTGGTCATTTAGTGTGTTGAAAGCTTTGCTATAGTGGAATCTTATACTGAATTTTCAAGGTAACGTATATTTACAATGTATATTTTCAACTTAACATACATATAACGAGTATATATGTAGTTTATTTATGGGTAACACTTTAGGCTACAATAAGGGTGTATTAGTTAATAGTAATTAATTAATGTATTTACTAACATGAACAAACAACGCATTTATTACAGCATTTATTCTTGTTAGTTAATGGAAACAAAGTTGTTTAGTTCATGTTAACTCACAATGCATTAACTAATGTTAACAAGCATTAATTTGGATTTTAATAAGGCATTAGTAAATGTTGAACTATTATTAATGAACGCAGTATGAGTATTGTTCATTATTAGTTTATGTTGGTAAATAAATTAACTAACAAAACCTTATTTTAAAGTGTGACCTATGTATTTAACATGTAATACAATGCTTTTGGATATTCCGTATGGTTGTAATGTGGGTTTTTGTAAAAACATTGGAGTACTATGGTTTATAATTGTGGTAGCCATGGTTTATACCAAAGTAACACAGTTTTGTGTGCATATATATATATATATATATATATATATATATACTGTATTATGTAGTTGTTTTAATTCAAAGAGTTTCAGCGGGTTGTACGTAGGGCAGATAATAGGATTGTCTGTTCTGTTCCTTATTTGATTTCCTTCTTTATGCAGGTTTAGTTTAGTGCTGGTGTGTGAGAGAGATCAGGTTAATAGTGTTAATAGGATTTGTTTCTTTTTGTTTTTTCCTTTTTATTGGTGTCGTTTCCTAAGTCATGGTACTCACATTGTGGGCAGATGTCATTCCTCGTGTCTTTCTTATTTAATTCCATAAACAGGAACAATACAATGACAAAATATTGTGCATAGAAAAAAAAGAATAGGAATGTGCCAGGAATATCAGAATGTGCCTGCTTTAGTTTTCTCTTAGAAAATAACATAAAACTCATATATTTTCACATGATTTACCAAAGACACCAGGTAAAATGTTATTCAGTGTAACAATAGTTTATAATACCCAAAATCTTCGGATTTTAGGACTATAATTTAATGACATATTAAATATATTCTATTTGAGAGTCACAGTTTGGAGCAGAAATACTCATTCGTTGTCATTGTTAGTCTTTACATTTTGTCACAATTCTGCAAAGTTTCACTTACACGTAAATATATTTGTTACACTCAATGGTAGAGGCGGCACGGTGGCTCAGTGGTTAGCACTGTCGCCTCACAGCAAAAAGGTTGCTGGTTCGAGTCCCAGCTGGGCCAGTTGGCATTTCTGTGTGGAGTTTGCATGTTCTCCCCGTGTAGGCATTGGTTTCCTCTGGGTGCTCTTGTTTTCCCCACAGTCCAAACACATGCGCTATAGGTGAATTGGGTGAACTAAATTGGCTGTAGTGTATGGGTGTGTGTGTGTGAATGAGTGTGTAAGGGTGTTTCCCAGTACTGGGTTGCAGCTAGAAGGGCATCCACTTCTTAAAACATATGCTGGAATAGTTGGCGGTTCATTCTGCTGTGGGGACCGCTTATAAATCAGAGACAAAGCCGTAGGAAAATGAGTGAACGATAGAATACACCAACAATATCATATTAAGCATTAATATATGTAAAAAATCCATCTGTGATCATCTTCATTACTAATGACATCAATAGTACCTCAAAATTGATGGGCTATCAAATAGCCACCTAGCAACAACCCAGAAATACCCTAGCAACCACATAAAAAAGCCCAAAATTTGTCACTTACAGTATAGCAGACAATACAATAGTATTATCTAGAACAGCATGTAAATCACTCAGGTATTGCATTAGAATCAGTGCATTGGCTGCTAAAAAAAATCCCTTGAATGCAGTGTAAATAGTTTGCATCCTAATAAAACTCTATAAAGTTTGGCAATGCTTTTCTCATGTAGTCTGCCAATAAAGCGCTTTATTGAATTGTATTAGGAGCGACAGCGAGCGCGTAGACTGTGTCAGGGCAAAAAGGAACAATAGTCCTGCTGCTGCTAACGGCACTCTTTATATGTGTGCATTGTTTATTTATGTCTAAACAAAGCATTGTGGCTGGGCAAGCGTGTGGCACAGTCTCTCTCTCTCTCTGCCGTGTTGGGTTTTTCACCCTGATACATGAGAAACGGCGCGTGAGAACCATTTACTCTGTTTATTTAGAGGCCACAACTCAATCTCCTTCAGCCATGAGATATTAAACACTTGAAACCATTTCCACTGCAGTCTGCTTGAGTTTTTTGTTAATATGTGACCCTTAGGTCGTGTTACAGAAATATCGCAATGTTAAAATCTTATCCTATCTGTTTGGTAATCATGGCATTTTTCATTAGGACCACATTTAGGACAAAAACTAATACAGAACATTTCCTTCCAAGTGCGTTATCATCTTAACTACAGATATGAAGGTGGTATTAAAGAAACTTGACCAAAATGGCCCGACCCGACAGCTGTCCTAACTTCAAAATTATTTGAAAATAATGGTAAAAATGCTTATAATTGACTGTTCAACCATGGTATTACATTTATTGATGATTTAAAATGAAGAATGAAAGTTTTTGTCTTGGTGCGTTGAAAAGATGGATACAAAAAGTGCATTTAATGAAGAAATAATCGTGCAGATAACGGAAAAATAAAACTGGACATCCAAAAATCAAAGTATCAAAAGAACAATAATAAATAAAACAAGAAACTAAGGCAAGATACGGAAACTTAACACATGAACAACATACCATACTAAAACAAACGACTAAGTAACAACACACGGGTGCAGAGTGTATAAATAGTCCAAACAATCAATAGTGACAGGATTCAGCTGCGTGTGTGATCAGTGGAAGTGAAACCCGATGTATGTGTCGCGGAATGAAGGGATTTGTAGTTCATGACTGAATTGTAGTTCACCAGCGATCTCTGCAGTCTTCGGTCGCTGGTGAACATGACAGTTTTTCTTGGAAGAAAGGCTCTTGGTGGCCCTGGAAGATTCCCATGTTCAAAAAAACGTTCCCATGACAAAAAAACTAGTTCATTAAGTAGTTACAGACTGCTGCACTACATGAAATTACAGTTAGTATACTGTAAAACCCCAAATTTTAAGGAAACTCAAACCATTTGAGGAAACCAATTGCAACGAACCATTTCAATTCAAAAACCTATCCTAATGAGTACTATTAACTTAATCCATTTGAGTAAATGAAGCAATTTGAGCACAATAGTACCCAATAAATGAAGAGAACTCAAACCAGCTGAGTACTGTGAAACCCAATAAGTTAAGGCAACTCAAACTGTTTGAGGAAACCGATTGCAACAAACCATTTGAGTTAAAAACTAATCTATATGAGTACTGTGAACTTACTTCATTACCAAGTAATGAGGTATTTAATTAACTCATTACCTTCAACTAGACATGGGCCGGTATAAGATTCTGACGGTATTATAACCTTGGATAAAAATATCACAGTTTCACGGTTTTGCGGTATTGTGAATACTGCTCTAAAATATACGCTCTTTTAAAATGTCTGGGTAAAAAAATAAAACTTTTTTCCCCTTTGAAAACAATATATTTTATTTTTTGAAAGATTTATAATATTTTTGGAGCAGTAAACATGTCAGGCTAAATAATTCAAATGAACCATTGACTTATGCTGTCTTCATTAGTTGTTCATTAGTAATTTAAAATGGCACCCTTGAATATTTTTTCTGCTGAAGATACTGTTGTCCTAAAAAACAAAAAAACAAAAAAACGTAAATAAAAAACTTACACATACCTTAGGAACGGTTTTACAGAAAATTTTGATGGTTTTAAAACCTTGACTTTTCCAAACCGCTGTACCTTGAAAATGGTTATCGTCCCATGCCTACATTCAACACTGAGTTCAAAACTCTTTTCAAATTAGTAGAATTAGCTTTCAGTAATTTTTGAGTTAACTACACTCATTTCATTTGATAAAGTTGACTGTTGGGTTTTACAGTTTAATCAAATATATTGTTGGTTGCTACTGTATGTAACAGACCTGAGAATGGATTGATAAACTTGGTAAAAAAATGGTTAAAAAAAAAGGTTTCCTAAAGAGATATGATTTTGTAACATCCCATATGTAAGAATCCCAAACTCAAGTTAAGATTTGCGTCTGTAATACCAATTTGCAAACAAAATTGAAATGTAACTTTAGACTCTTTCTGTAACTTTCTGAAAAAAAAATAACTTTCTGTAATACACCCACTGGAGCACAAAACAAGTCTTAATTTGCATTGGTATATTTGCAGGAATAGCCAACAAAACATTGTATGAGTTAAAATGATAGATTTTTTTAATGCCAAAAATCATTAGAATATTACAGAGCCCCTATTATGGGTTTTTGAAAATGACATTTCATGTAGTGTGCATCACAGCTCTTAGTGAAGTGAAATATCCAGCTAAAGCTTAAATCTGAAAGTGGACAGTTTTTAAAACTATCGATTCATCTATAAAAGAGTCGACTCATAGTGGTTTAAATGAATCGTCTTGATAACGAGTCTTCAGCCGTTTCGGCGTGACATCGTTATGAAACATAATGGTTGCGCGCGCAGACCCGGCAAAATCCAAACCTGCGACCCCGCCCACTAACACAGCAGCAAGACGCTTATGAAGACGCTGTGCTTACCTGGATATTATTGGAAGTGTGAGGGAAAAGAGTTGTTCAGAAACCTGCATGCTTACAATGGGCGATCTATCACTACACAGCTCATGCATTAGTTTCTTCCTCCATCTTGTAATGAACAGACAAGACACCAGGGGTGCAGGCAAAATAAGGACAAATTATTAGGTACACCGGCAGGCTGCTGAACGCTGGGCTTCAGGCTGGTGAGCAGCACTAAAAAAAGGCTTGCGAATGGAGAGCGGGAGCCCGCAGAGATAGCTTGTCAGAAAAAAAAAAGGATTCTACAACCTCCCGGCTGGGGATGTGATCATTTAGAAAAGCAGAGTACAGGTAAGCCCTTAGAACATATAGCAGTTCACGGACGAGGTGCCACAGCAATGATTCCAAATAGAAATGATCTACATGTTTTGTTACTAGTAACCGCGTGTACTGTATCAGGTTAACTCTTTATATTCTCATATCGCACCTAATGCAACGTTGTAAACGCGAGGCGTGCTGCTTTGTTTACAGATTTAAATGCGTTCGTGAGCTCGTTCCACTGCCGTTTGTCATTGCTATGGCCACTGTTAGCTGATCCTGCACACGTGCAGCGGTCAAGGTTCAGAATAGTTCAGCTTTTGCTGCTGTGTGGATTAAAACTGAATGTGTGTCATACTTAACATAAGCAATAAGCTTGTGTGTAACTGCACTGCTTTCGACGCTGAGGTGTCTGAATAACACTGTTGAGAACCGGGTACTGTTTACTGTGGTGTTAGAGAGTTTACTTTGAAGCGTGTTTCAGGCGTCCGCTGCGATCTGATCCTATACCAATGTTGGCGACCCGGGGGCTTGATAAACCGGGCTGGGCATTTTACTGTCTCGCGCTGAATGCTGTCGACCAATCGCAACAGGCTTAGCTCACCATGTATGTCAGTGGACTTTAGATGCAGAGATGAGTTGACCACGATGACAAAGTTTGAGTCAGGGGAATAACAGTTCCACAAAGCGGGTAAAACAAAAACAAAAGGCAAACAATAAAATTAACAAGAAAATAACAGGGCGAAGATCAGAAAACGTGATAAAAATCAGGCAGCTGCGAGGGCTTTTTTTTCTTGACTGCTTTTGAAAACACTGTCGGTTTGGTTTTTGGAAAGGTGTGATTGGGTCAATCAGTGAAGGGGGTGTGTGGGGGGATCAATTGGTCGGTCAGTCAGTCAGTAAGTCAGCAAGTCGACAGCGGCCTCTGGTGCATTTACGCGAGAACAGCAGGCGCGACAACAGAGACATATTTCGCAATCTCCAGAAGTGTATGTATCAATAATGAGCCTGGGTTGCTGCAATGACTGCTGGGTTTAGGGGTGGGGTTTGGTGCCATGCCTCCTTTTAAAAAATTTACATATTTGTACGACTGAAATCATAAGAATTTGTACGATTTAGCCACTAACCTGACAAAACATAAAATAGTTAAATTTCCTCATGAAATCAGGCTGGATTTTCTCAATATTTTTCCTTTTTTTTGGAACGCTCAATATTTCAGATTTTCATATAAGTGTCTCAGCCAAGGACAGAGGTTTGCACTTGACATTGGTGGGGACGGGCGAATCAAACTATATATATATATATATATATATATATATATATATATATATATATAATTTTTTTTACTGCTATTAAAATATATTAGTAATTAATCCTCTCTTCGTACAAATTATTACGTTATAGGCCTGTAGCCAAGGGGGTTCGGTTGGTTCGAAACACCAAAAGTTGGATTATTATTATTATTATTATTATTATTATTATTATTATTATTATTATT
>CAIGQZ010032693.1:5077503-5113726 GCA_903798205.1 Danio tinwini
TTATTATTATTATTATTATTATTATTATTATTATTATTATTATTATTTAATTTTTCTTATTATTCAAATGGCCAAATTCTGACTAAGAAAAGTTGAATGTACTGTACTTTGTTATTATTATATTAAATGCACACTTAAAATAGTATGGTAAGAAATTTCACAAAATAGTTGAAAATATTTTTTGGTACATCAAAAAGTGTGGTTATGATAGCTCTGGTTATGACAAGATAACTGCAAAAATTAGTTCTTAAAATGTCACTAAATGATAGACTGTGTGTCACGAGCATTAATGGCATTATCATGATGGACTCATTTTGTAGTGAACTTGCGTTTACAGTGTGTGACTTACACTTTCGTTAAAAAAAAAGCACCTTATGTCCACCTTTTTTTGCTGCCGCCATCCTTACTTGTGTGTCACCCAACACACCATACTCTATCTATCAAGGGAAAAAAACAATCCACGTTTGGCATTGCTACTGTATCTAAAGGCAGCCACAGCAGCTTACATGATAGCAGGGAAAGGCACAGCCAATCCAAATGTCCATGTGTTTTGGAGGCGGGAGGGCTCAAAAAGAGAACGTGATTTATCCCTTTTTGCGTGTCTAGGCCTCCATGGTCTAGGTTAATGTTGACACGCATTTTTAAAAAAAAAAGTGGATTAAGTTATTGGTGGGCACATTTCTATGGTTCGTGGATATTGCTGGAGACGCATCACCTCCATCCACCCTAAATCTACGCCCCTGGTCTCAGCCAAATATTGTCCGATACTAACAAATAAAACATCAATAAAAAGCTTATTTAATCATCTTTCAGGTAATGAGTTCATTTCAATCTTCGAAAATTGACACTTATACACATATGCGTGCTGAGGACTTAATTTGCACAAATTAAAAGGTGATTTTTCAATATCTCACACCAATTTATGAATTTGAATTAACCACTTAATTGATAAACCATAAAATAGTAAAACTATTATTAACTTTAAAACTGATTTTTCAACGCTATCTCACACCAATTTGTAACTTTTTGATTTAACGGCGAATTCGTATGAATTTCATATGAATCTAATTTGCACATTAAATAATTGAAATACAAATTAGCCACTAAACTGACAAAGTGTAAAATAGTTAAGTTTCCTCGTGAGGTGTGGATTTTCTCATTATTTTTATTGTTTTTTTAACCCTCATATTTCAGATTTACAAATGGATATTTCCAGACAAACAATGTCCTATCCTAATAGATATACAATGGTGTGAAAAAAGTATTTGCCCCCTTAATGATTACTTTTTTTTTGCTTGTTTTTACACTCTAATGTTTTAGATCATCAAACGCATTTAAATATTAGTCAATTGGATTCAGGTCAGGGCTAGGGTTGGGCGATGTTGACCAATTTGGCATTGTACGATGTCTAATGTAAAACATTGCGATGGACGATGGCATCGTCGTTGTAGGCGGCGGTGAATTAATTATTTATAAAATAAATAATTAAATTATAACGAATTGATTATTTGTAACCTACCGTTTCAACTACCTGACCCGCATGGTGTTTGTTTTACCCATAACCAGATCATAAATAAATAAAGATAAGTTACACTCAAAATACCACCTGTCAGTCACTTTTTCTGTGGGACTCTGGCATGAATAGCCAAAGTGATCTGTGTCTTTATAATGACAAACTTGATTGGTAAAAATATCTGAGGTTTTCACTAAAATGACTAAGTGCAAGCGTGAAAGCGAAAGATTGAAGCAGTGTACTGACGCTGTGAATGGTTACCTGATAGATTCAAAAGACAGAATAGTCGTTAGCTAGAGACAAGATTAATTAAATTTCATGTTTAACAACTATAGGGAGACACGATCCAGAGGTACATCCTTGATAAACTATGCGAAGTGCACTGCTCTCTGGGGTGACTGCTGGAGCTCAGAGTCAGACGCACGCATAGCCTACACTGCAGCGCATAACAGAGTGTGTGTGTGTGTGTGTGTGTGTGTGTGTGTGTGTGGTCAAGTGATGTGTATTTTCAGCGGTATAATGTGGAAGGAGGGGTTATCAGAAATGCTAGATGAAACGGCAGTGTGGATGTGGATCTTTTTTATTCTAAAATGCCATTTTAAAACTAAGATGTATTAGTGTAAAAGGGGCCTAAGTGTGTGTTTTTGTGAGCGGGTTGCTGCTCAGCATCATGTCGTCTATCCACCCAACCCTAGTCAGGACTTTGACTAGGACACTCCAACTTCTTAATGTAGTTTTTTTTTTTCTTTAGCCATTTGAAAACACTTGCTTACACCACTGTATAAATCTGAGTTTCAAAAATGACTAGTTTTGTGGTTCAGGAGACTTTGGGTCTGGTTCAGTCATTTGACAGCAGTCATGTGACTTCGGCATGTTTTATTGTTTTACTGTGTTTTTTCTGCTGAAGTTACCTTACATGTTAGATAGATGAGGAATAGTTTTATGACAGAGGTTTACTGTGTCATCATGCTATTTCTCTTGGTCAAAGGGCACGACAAATGTTGTTGGATTTATGTTCAGTTTACAAGTGAACACTTCTCAAAGTATTTTGTAATAGACTGAATGGACTAATTGGCCTTATGTGAGATCGACATGAGTGTATTCTGGGCCGTGGTTAAGATAATCTGCCATTAGCTAATGAGAAGACTGGAGATCTGTACACTGTTAACCCCGTGACAATCTATAAGTCTGTGCTCAAGTCCAGAAAATCACAATAATGCTGCACCCATGAAATAGTTCAGATAACAACTCTCTGTCTAGCTTTCGACGTATTATATGTTTTTATAAATATGTAATAAATACGCTATAAATTGTTATATCTGAATATACATTTTATATATATTTTCACTGCAAATAATTATTGCTGCATTAAATTTTATAGTTAAATCAAATTTAGTTTATCAAAAAAAAAAATTCTAGTCATCTCAACTTACATCGATCAAACTGAATATTAAATGTATATTAAATATAAAAATATTAAGTGAAACTTTTTATAACTTAAAAATTTTAATAAGTAACCAGGTTTCAACTAAATTAAGTAAAAAAAAAAACAAAACAAAAGTATTTGTTGTCTTGACTTGTTGTCATTAAATTTCTTACAATGTTAAAATGAGTAAAAATATGGTAACACTTTACAATAATGTTCATTAGTTAATGCATTTACTAACATGAACTAATCATGAACAACACTTGTACAGCATTTATTAATCATAATTATACATTTACTAATGAATTATTAACATCCAAGTTCATGCTTGTTAACATTAGTTAATGCACCGCGAGTTAACATGAACTAACAATGAACAACTGTATTTTCGTTAACTAACGTTAAGTAACATGAACAAATACTGTAGTAAATGTATTGTTCATTGTTTGTTCATGTTAGTAAATGCATTAACTAACATTAACTTATGAACCTTATTGTAAAGTGAGACCAAAATACATTTATATAAGGGCTGCAGTGGGTAAGTCAGTTGGCATTTCTGTGTGGAGTTTGCATGTTCTCCCGTGTTCACGTGGGTTTCCTCCTTGGTGCTCTGGTTTTCCCCACAGTTCAAACACATGTGGTACAGGTGAATTGGGTAAGCTAAATTGTCCAAAGTGTAAGTGTGTGAATTAATGTGTATTAGGGTTGTGACTATGAGGAAATGTTCCCATCGGTTAATCGACATGTGACAACACCGGTAATACCGGTATTAACGTGGGGGTGGGGGGGTTTCTCTTTTCCTTGTTTTTCTGCTTTTAAATAGCTTACACATGCATGCGTATTATACTTTCAGTTTCAGTTTTGCGGGAATTGGTAATTCGGCGTCAAACTACTAAAAAAAATCACTGTTATAAAACACAGAACTTTTTTTTTACATAACGAAAAAAACAACAACAACAAGGCTACAGGCTGAAAAGAACTGTGGAATTTGGAACCAAATAAATAACAACCATAGAACATTTATTACATAGCAGAATGTTTTTAAAACGAATAAGAAAATAAAATAGAAAGATAAATAATTAAATTGCACTAATAAATAAGATTAAACAAATGAACAAGAAACAAATATAAAAGAAAAACTTCCAAAATGACATTAGGCTACAAAAATGACAGCTGCCTTTAAAAAATAATAGTAAACAAAAACACTGGAAATTGTTTATTAACAGTGCAGTCTACATGTTCTTTGCCAGAAAACCCAACATGTTGACCATCTCTGATGGGATCTTGTGGGGTTCACTATGTTCCCCTGCTGAACACTCTCTCTGTCACGCTCTATAAAAAATACAGAACAATAAGGATCCAATTGCAAGGTCTTTATTGACCGGTGAAACAAAGGTTCAAAACAAAAACAGAAAAATAGTGCAGAGCTGACAGAAAGTCCAAAGAAGTCCAGATCTGAGAGATCTTCGGGACGACAGGCAGATCCAAAAAATACAGAGCATCCTAATGAAACACAGAGAACAAGTGAGCAATAACGAACGGACAAAGTACAAAAGAACGCCCAGCACATATATAGAAGAGATAATTAGATACAGCTGACACGAATGATCGGTACAGCTGATCAACAACACGTGATCAAAACACAACGCTACTACAGCGCACATGAATGACAAAACAAAACCACGTGACAATAACAGAGACACACCAGGAAGTGCGCACAACCTGCAACCGTGACACTCTCGTATTCGCAGCTTGCTGCACACACGCAAAGATACTTTTTGGTTACCTTTGCCAGCAGAGGGAACCTACAGTTGCAATCAGAATTATTCAACCCCCTGATTTATTAGCCCCCCTGTTTATTTTTTTCCCCAATTTCTGTTTAATGGAGAGAAGATTTTTTCAACACATTTCTAACCATAATAGTTTTAATAACTCATCACTAATAACTGATTTATTTTATCTTTGCCATGATGACAGTAAATAATATTTGACTAGATATTTTCAAGACACTTCGATACAGCTTAAAGTGACATTTAAAGTGCTTAACTAGGTTAATTCGGTTAACTAGGCAGGTTAGGGTAATTAGGCAAGTTATTATATAATGATGGTTTGTTCTGTAGACTATGGAAAAAAATAAATAGCTTAAAGGGGTTAATAATTTTGACCTTAAAATAGGTTTTAAAAACTAAAAACTGCATTTATTCAAGCCAAAATAAAACAAATAAGACTTTCTCCAGAAGAAAAAAATATTATCAGACAAACTGTGAAAATTTCCTTGTTCTGTTAAACATCATTAGGGAAATATTTAAAAAAGAAAAAAATTCAAAGGGGGTTCAATAATTCTGATTGCAACTGTACTTTGGTTGTCTTTTGTTGTCCTACCTGACTTCAATGTCCTAATGTATTAATTACCCCAATGTTTTGTATATTATTAGCTTAGTCCTTATAAACAATCCGTTTATAAAGTACATTATTAACGAATCTACTGAAGAATAAACCGAGTGTAACATGATCCTTGCATAATGATTACAGCTAAAGAAGCTAGCACTCAATTTATATATAAACTATAAATAAAAATGAAAGGAATTTTAGGTAATGGAACATCATGTAAAAAATCTAAAGACTACAGGTTAAATAAAAGTGCCTCATCAGAGCTGAACATCACGGTCCCCGTGCGTGTGTCAGTTTACAGCTTCTGTAAAGATCAGACAGTCTATACAGATCACACAATCTCAATAAACACCATGTAAATGTATAAATATTTTGATAAGTATTGTTAATTGAATATGTTTAACGATATGATCTTGCTTTTGTTTATATCGATGCCGGCTTAAAGCTCGAACGCGCGATTTCTCTCTCACCAGCGGCAGTTGACGTGCGCTGTTGTTCCTTTTTTTAAAAATGCCTTTTATTTTTTAAATCTCTAAAGTCAATATTGCCTATCGAGTAACATAATCTGCCTCAGAGATACTGGAGTTCAGTAACGTGGTGCGCAGTAGCTATGACTATTGCCCAACACCTCCCTGTAAGTTTACACACTGCAAAGATAGACTGGGCCTACAGCTCTGGGGTGATATGAATTGCGTGTTTTCAGCGAGAGGTGCTCCATTTTGTTTTTATTGTAGAATATACATTATAACCCAGTACACAGTAAAATAATATTTTTTGAATGGCTTGCCTATTGGCAGCGTATATAACCGTTAAGCTTAAATAGACTAAGCATAGTTTTATTAATATTAAAACACAATAATACAAACTAGACACCCTTAGACTTTTTATGAAACGACTAATGCAATCAATTGATTATTTATTTTTATTTTATTAGAATTAGTATAATTATTAGGCTACACAACTTCTACATAACATTAGCCTAGCTCTGATTGCATTTTTACAGATATCCTACAAATAGACTTTTTGGCTCAAAGACATTTATACCTGTTAATTTCAGTGCTGTATTTTGACAGATTTCGCAAAGGCTTCAGCTATTATAACTGTCAGCTGTACCAGCCTCAGTTTTGCGACTTGACTTGTGTGGCGTCTCCGTATCAATGTCTGGATGACAGCAAGAGAGAGATGAGATCAGACCTCAGATTCGATGTGTGTCCGCTGTCACAGTTACTTTACTGCAATTTTTTAATATAGGCTCATCTAAATTAACTTTCCATTCGATTAAAAGCCAAAATATTACCAGACAGACGAAGCAACTTTCGGTTTTGGAAGAGAGTGGCTTTAGTGATAAAGTCGCACACACACACACAGGATACACTCTTATCGGTCCTTTTTATTATTGATTTTTTTAACATTAAACTCAATAATCAAGTGCAAAAAAGAACAGCTGAACTTCGGAAAAAGTAATTACTGCGGTTGCAGCGATGGTTGCTTTGTTTCTCTGAAGTTGGCTTGTCAGTGGCTAAATCACTTTTGGTTTAATAAAAAATAAGATTATTTATTATTAAACATTGTGAGATGATGGTCGCGTGATTTTTTTAAAATGAGGCACTTTTGCATTGCGTTTTGACTCTAAAGGCTCTTACACACCGGGACGCTTTTCGTTTGCGTTTATCGTGAGCGTTTTCCAAGACATTTTTCCGGATTCAAACCCAAGCGATTTTCACAGGCGTCGAGCAGAAGAGTATGCAAAATCACTCCTTGACATTAGATGGCGCTACACAACTTTAAGCTCCTGACACCCGCTTGCAACACAGAGAAAGAAAACAAAGTTTACACGCTTGTTGTTTTGAATGGTTCTAGCAGCAGCTCCAGCTCTAGCGATGAGGAAATGATTATTGTTCACCAGTGCAATAAGCAGCTCCACGTTCATCATGCCTTTGGGCATCTTCTTTAATGTGCACTCGCATTGACAGTGTTGCGCTTAAGCGCCTCCAAGTGCTGTTTACTGTAACTTCAGCAGCTCTGTGCACATGAACAAAAGTGGCAATCTGATTGGTGGAGAAGGTTTTGACGCGGCTCGTAAAAACAAAAAAACGAGCATCAGGCGTCTTTTTAAAAATGATGCTTTTGCGCCAGGCTTTTTGCGCGTTGGTGTGCACGATCACATTTTATTTAGTCATGAGGCGTTAAACGTCGACGGAAAACGCGAGCAAAAAACGTCTCGGCCTGCACAGGCCTTAAATCGTCCGCCATTCTCTTTCTGTAAATTCGACTCCTCTCGTTCTCCTCACATGATGAATGAAATATGAAGCATAGTAGCTATGTACATATTTTAACTATAGTGCATGCTCTCGTCTTAAGTAAATTATTTAGATCTATATTTTCCATTTAATTCAAATAAATATTTAATAAAAAAACAAATACTTCAAAAAAATGTGTGCACGGTGTCACGGTGGAAAAGTGATGTCACCGGTGTTGCGTCTTAAAACCGGTAACACTGTCAACACTATCGTCTATCGTGGCAAGCCTAGTGTGTATGGATGTTTCCCAGTGATGGGTTGCAGCTGGAAGGGCAACCTCTGTGTAAAACAAAGTTAAAATAAAGTAGTCATATTAAAACAATATTACCATTGTTATGAACTTAATATATTTTTTTAATAAAATGTTTCATTTAAATATAAAATTAAATACAAAAATGTTTAAGAGAACTATATAACATATTAAAACATCCACTGACAACCCTAAAAACAACAGTACACTGAATGATTTTTCATAGTTGCAGTAGGCTGTAATTGTGTTTTGAAAGGGCATCTGTTCACAGTCTGCTGTTTGACTTCATGTCTGCATCAGTGAGTTAATCAGTGGGTGTTGGAAATATCTGTCATTCAGCAACAGGGTTTATAATGTTGCGTCATATTCTTCTGGCTGGGATGCATCTGATTTCAGTCAGCGTCTGACATCTTTGGCTTCCACTCAGTGCTTTCTTAGTTTATGATTGTGTGACCCACCATGCGAAACTCAATTTCCTCTGTTATCTCATCTGCATTGTTGATGTATTGCATTACTGTTTTACCATTCAGGAAATCATGCCTGGCGTACATAAAAGTGAATGACTATGAATCTTTTATTACTTGCACTGTGCCCTGACAATGCCAATGATGCAGCAACAAGTCATTTGTTTTTACTTATGAATCATAAACATCTCAAAATGTTACACTACCAGTCAACAGTTTGGAGTATTTACATTTATAAAAGAAGTCTTGAGAACGCTCTGTTGTTTGAGCAGCAGATCAGCATATTTAAATAGTTTCACATCAGAAGGATCACATGATCAAGGATTTACTCGTGATAATTACTAAGGCTTTTATCAATGTTTATAAACAGTATTATCTAGGGCTGCATGATATTGGACAAAACTGACATTGTGATACATCGTGAATTTTTCTGTGATACATATTGCAATATTGCACATAATTTCACCAGATGATTTGAAGAGAATTTGTCATTTTAGACAAGCAATGATAAATACAGTAGCAAAGATACAAAAAAAAAAAAACAGTGCTTCCGGGAGTCTAGAAGTATTCAGGTACATAAATTGAATTACCAAACGTAAAATATTCTTGTATAGACTTCATTAATCTTTCTTTAAGCTATAAACATTATAAATTGTTATGTCAGAATGCTTAAAACACTCTTGGAATGCTTACACACTCACAGGCCTTAAAATATATTTTCAACTGTGGCTCAACAACAATACAATCCTGACTCCACAAACTTAACTACAATCCTGACTCCATATTTCAGATCCTGCGATGTGTTTATTGCAAATGCTCACGTTGCGATATCAATGCTGAAACAATATATTGTTCAGCCCTAGTATTATCACAGTATTGATATAACGTGCAAAAAATAGGTTATTTTATCAGGTATAATAAAAAAAACCTATACATTTTTTTGTAATATTTTATTGTGTTGGGATGTACTAATATTGAATTTTAACCGATACTGATAAACTTTAGATTTGGAGGTCGAAAACATGTTTTCTATGGCCAGCTTTGTTTCATATACTGTAAATAAAATCTACAGTCTGTATTACGCCCCAAGTCTAGGGGAAAACAACAGGGGCATAATAAACGGAAAAACAAATGTGTTGGGTTGGTGGATTTCCCAATCAAAACAAAAACTTAATGCAAAAGATCCACTTCGGTCAACAACCAAACTCGGACACTCAGTTGAGAGTAATTGAATGGATTTATTATAGAAAAAGGTAGTGATTTTAAATAAGCATCTCTTCAGGGTGGCCACAGGCCAAAATAACAAACAAAATAATCTGCAAACTAAATTACTTATAAATGTTTACAGAAAAATACAGGTAGCTTACTTTTCTCCCTAAACATAAACATAGTCAAAAGTAATCAAATAAATAGGCAGGCCACCCCTACAAGCTCTAACTCTCAAAAAGGTTAAACGTATGAACAATGGTAACAAGACTGAATGTTGGTCGTCGGCCAAAGGGGTACGGGAAATCCAGGAGCTCCACTCCCAGCAACCGTCGCACAACAAATGAGCTCCTCGAGCCCTGCTGGATCTTCCTTTTTATATAAGCCTCCGAGACCAGCAGCCAACCAGAGCACGAATCACGCCGGAATGGGAGCTTATGGGATAACAGAGAAAACAACAAGAAGGCGGGACAAAGAAAAAGACATATGCCATGCATAATAATAAAAAAAATAACAATAAAATTTAGTCGTAACAGTCTGACAAAAAAAAATACTGCATAAATAAAGTCACTAGGGATGCACCGATATCCAAATTCAACTGATACCGATAAACTATTTAGATTTGGAGGTTGAAAACACCTTTTCTATGCCCAGTTTTGTTTTATATAAATAAAATCTGTCTGACGAAAATAAATAATGCATAAATAAAGCAACTAATTCCCTGAATTTTCCTTTTATCAAAATCAAAATACCAGTAAAATAATAAAAAAGTGGTGGGTAGCAATAAGTGCTTCAACCAATGGAAATAATCATTCATCAGCTTAAAGATATCGATATGGCCGCTGAAATATCTTGCATCCTTATTATTGTGTGTAATCATTCAGTATTATGATTACTTATGATGCATTGTATGTTTATAGAGCATAATGATGACTTTGTAGATGTTTTATTTGTGTTATACTTATCGTGTTGAGCGATTTAACAAGAAAACAACTGAAACCTCTTAAATATGCCAAACGTTTTATTTTTTTGACCTTTGAAGTATTGTAAACTGTCAGCCATATCACCCTGCAGCCCAAGACCGGTTACTCTTTGAAGCTTAGCAGGGCTGAGCCTGGTCAGTACCTGGATGGGAGACCACATGGGAAAACTAGGTTGCTGTTGGAAGTGGTGTTAGTGAGGCCAGCAGGGGGCGCTCAACCTGTGGTCTGTGGTTGCCCCAGTAAAAGTGAAGGGGACACTACACTGTCAGTGGGTGTTGTCTTTTGCATAAGACATTAAACAGAGGTCCTGACTCTCTGTGGTCATTAAAAATCCCATGGCACTTCTCATAAAGAGTAGGGGTGTAACCCTGGTGTCCTGGCCAAAGTCCCTCAATCGGCCTCCTAATCATCCCCATCCACCGAATTGGCTCTATCACTGTCTCTTCGCTCCACCTATAGCTGGTGTGTGGTGAGTGCACTGGCGCTGTTGTCCTGTGGCTGCTGTCGCATCATCCAAGTGGATGCTGCACACTGGTGGTGGTGTGAAGAGACTTCCCCCATGATTGTGAAGAGCTTTGGGTGTATGGTCATACACAATAAATGCGCTATATAAATACGCATTACATTACATTAACTGACTTGCCTGTTATGAATCACCAAAGACCACAGTTTCATATAAAACTCTTCTTTAATGTTCTATTAAAGAAAAATAGTTTCATACATTTTAGATGGCCTGAGCATGAGTAAATTAAAGAGATATTTCAACCAAAAATTAAAAATCTGTCACCATCATTTACATATAGTGATCAATGATTGGCTCTTGTACTAGAAGGCAGGGCTTCATTCACAATAGTGACCTTTACACTGTTCCCCATTCAAAATTGTAAGTGTGACATGTCTTGTGTATTCCATAGTGTTTACTTCAGTGCAGTTTTTGTTTTACTTTTTCCAACTCACAATATAAAGCGCCGAAAAAACAAAATACTGCAATGTCAGATTTGTTCCAATATCGTGCAGCCCTAATGTGTTAGCGAGATATTTTTATCAGTGCTGCGCTTGTCATGATTGAACTTGAGCTGCGAGTGTTCTGGATAGCATCTCTCCTGTTTGTACTCTAATCCGCCGGCTGAATATCTGCTAACCCGTTCCTGATATGTCCGTCTGGAGATCAGAGACGGGTCAGACATGATTCCCCACAGATCCTCGGTCAGACCACCCCGTCTCAGACAAGATCATAAACAAGCCCGTCTGTGTCTATCAGTCTGGCTTAAATGCAACAGTAAATGGCTGAATAACTGAAGTCATTCATTTTCTTTTTGCCTTAGTCCCTTTATTAATCAGGGGTCACCACAGTGGAATGAACCGACAACTTATTCAGCATATGTTTTACACAGCAAATGCCCTTTCAGCTGCAACCCAGCACTGGTAAACACCCATACATTTGCATTCACACCCACACATACACTACGGCCAATTTAGCTTACCCAATTCACCTATAGTGCATGTGTTTGGACTGTGGGGGAAACCGGAGCACCCGGAGAAAACCCATGCCAACATGGGAAGAGCATGCAAACTCCACACAGAAATGCCAACTGACCCAGCCAGGGCTCAAACCAGCAACCTTCTTGCTGTGAGGTGACAGTGCTTTGCACTGCGCCACTGTGTCGCCAATAACCAGAGATGGCAAAAGTCAACCAGTCCAAAGACATGCGGTATAGGTGAATAATAATTAAACTAAATTTGCAGTAGTTTATAAGTGTGTGTGTGAATGTGAATGTGTATGGGTGTTTCCCAGTACTGGGATGCTGCTGGAAGGTTATTCGCTGTGTAAAACATATGCTGAAATAATTGGTGGTTCATTCTGCTCTGGTGACCCCTGATAAATCAGGGACGAAGCTAAAGGATATTGTATGAGATAGGTAGGTAACTAGACCTCACATCCCACTGATACATTAATGTACAAATAACTTACATTTCCAATTTTTATGTAAAATGTTTGTTGCCAATTTTATGAAAGTAGCCAAGCAGCATCACACCCTGTAATATAGCCTAACAATACTGCTCAAAAAGTTGGCCCATGTATCATCATCCTGACGCAAACTCACAGCGTTCAGCATGTAGTTTTGCCGCTGTTAGATAAAAAAACAGCTGCCATTCATGTTGATACACTCTGTCTATCTTTATAAATAATGTCTTACATTTTACATTGAATTCTGTCCGAAATATACCGATTTTATTATTTTGCGAAAATAAATTCTTATCAAATTTGCAAACAATTTTTTGCATTAGGCTAAAGCTGCTTATACGCTTATTTAACGCGATCACCATTTTAAAACACGAAATCGAGGCTGCGGTGAGAAGAAACCCGGAAGTATAGGATCAGCACTGTAAACATTGCAACAACATGCTGTGGACTACGTATAAACCTCCAGCTGCTGCTGCGACTTCAAAATGCAGAAATGTTGTAAACGTCACTTTAATATCATTCAGTTCAGTTTAATTTAAACAATTAAAAGCATATTAGGCATCAAACAACATCACAATCTCTTTAAGAGTAACCCGCTTAAGTGTCCTCCTAGACTTCAGGTCATGGCAGCAGGTAAACACCGTGGGGACGCTTCCCTGCTTCAGCCTATGTAACCCAGTGAGCGATAAAACAATTCAGTCCTCTGTAGCACACCCTCGTGTTGTCTTTAACAGTGTTGTCCCGGTACTGAAGTTTTAAAAACGTTTTAAAACGCGCCGCTGAGCACGCTCATAAACACCACTGATTTACTGTAGTATTCACTAGTGCTCATCAGAATGACTGTGAAGGTCATCAGTTCACCGCTCTTCACAGATTGAAAACACACATAGACGGACATTGGATCGTTTTAAAGCCATGAAGATCAGTCGATTCATCAGCGAATCGCTCATTTGTGTTTGCACTCAGTAAACAGCGGTGAGGTGAACTGATGACCTTCACAGCCAATCATAGTAATTTCTGTTGAGCACGTGAACACCATGGCCAATCAGTGCTGTTTAAGAACTCCATCAACAGTGCCTTAATGTTAACGAGAAATGGGCGTTTTTTTTATATTTCATTACCGAAATTTTGTATCGTGACAAGTCTAATATAGTAATCAGTTCATTAACTTGAGTTTGATAAATGGCATCTAAAACGTGTGTTTAGGAAAGAAAACGTTTGCTAAGTAGTGCCATTTCCCTTAACTTAGCTGAAAAATGAGGTCAAATATCCCTTTTTATTTTTACTCTTCATTCAGAACTGACCTTCGGGTCGCTCGGAAGACGGTGAAATCATAAATTTGTGTCACTTTCTCTTCGCTGATAAGATATACAGCCAGGTACACAACATTCCTGTGTGACTCAGGCAGTTCTTCCGGGTTTCTTCCCACCGCAGCCTCAATTTTGTTGTTAATAATGGCAGCCGCGTGAAATCAGGCTATTCTCTTCAAAGAGTAGCTCTCATATATAGCACGCTATTTCAGTGTTTTTTCAGGTATTGTGGTTATTTTATTTAACGGATAAACATTAATTCTGTTACAGTTTTTTTTCAGTCACTTTGGTCCATTTCTCAGATCAGAATTGAATTCTCAAAACTCCCTGTTCAATCTTCAGAACATCGTGTCACTTGTGCACATCAGAAAACAAGTTTCTCTTTATGAACAAGTTGCAAATGCTTTTGTTCATCCATGCAAATGATTATGTGCAATTCTCTGATGTTTCCTTTGTTATCAGTTGCTGATGTCATGTTGATCAACATGTATTATTTTATCTCTGTTGAATATACTCACCCCCACAACATCATTCAAATGCCTGAACAAGTTGTCTTAATATTTAGTCATAATGCATTTTTTACATTTCTCCCAGATGAATCTTGACTTTTTCTAATGAAGGTCTAAAAGGAGGTTGTCCTGTTCACATTTTCACTTTTGTTTTTTCCTTGTACTGTGCGGTGCTGTCTTTTCCTTTCTGTATCAGAATGACATGATCTGGCAACTAATTACAGTACAAACAGCAAAAATATCGCATACATATATATAAATATCGCATAATATTGTTTACACCAGAACAGCCTTCCAGAGTACGCTGTTATTAACAACATGACTACTAAGTAATTTGAGTCTTATTCATATAAAATGACACAAGGACATGTTATTCTGATGCCACTGACATGTTCACTGACACACAAATTTAGTTTGAGAGATGAACTGAAGGATTATGAGCAGGGGACTGGCTTTTGCAGGTAATCCATGGTGTTTTACTATTTATACGTGTTGTTTTGAGAAATGCACTTAGTCCTACTGTTTTACAAATTTTAGTTCTGAAAGAGAATTGTGCCAAAGTGACTGAGAAAAACTGCAATACATTTATTCTATGCTAAAAGCAACATACACAGGAGTGACTACAACCTACAAAACATCTGCATGATCGTTTTACGCATGATAAATTCAGGATCTTTTGCATAATTTTTCTATTCATTAATTGCCCAATATAGTTACCTTTGTTGTTGTAAAATATTTGTTAAAAAATAATAATTGAAGACAACAGTATAGGCATAAATGTAAAATCATATAGTCAATAAAAACTGAAAAACAGCATAAATTCTATATTAGGAGATATGAACTTACCAAAAATAAAAGAAATAAACCACAATGCATACATTTTTTATAAAGTATTTGATTGTTTTAGTACTAAATGTACAAATCATTACAAAAAAAGCACTATTTTTCGCGGTATTAGATTGAAAGACCAGAGAAAGCCCGTGCAGTATGATCGGAAGTGGACAAAAGGCTTAAGCATTTAAACAGCATGTTTATGACTGGAATGTGTCTCGTTTACTGGTGATCCGAACGAGCAAAAGGTGTCTTATTACCGTGTAAACAGGGCAGCATCAGTCATGTTTAATTCACAGACTTCCTCTGTCACATCTGCTAAGTAATCCTAGCCTTTCTAATAGTAATCCTTATGAACTAGGCCATGTACGGTACACGATAGCCTTGAAGAAGCCGCATGCTGCAGCATGCAGGCACGCAGTGCGAAAAAATAGACTGACTGCATCAAAAAGGCGCTCATATTATTGAGCAATGACAAGACATAATATAGATTGCGCCACCTGACACGTGAAAACGAAAGTAACAACCGTGGTTTAAAAAATGTAAGAAGTAGAAAGTACAGATATTTGTGTAAAAATGTAAGAACTAAAAGTAAAAAGTTGTCAAAAAAATAAGTGGAGTAAAGTACTGATACTAGAAAAAACTACTTAAGTACAGTAACGAAGTATTTGTACTTCGTTACTTCCCATCTCTGCCAATAACTAAAGTATGTTATTTAAATATTGCAATTTAAATGAATAGCTTTAAAATATAATTATATATAATTAAATTATCCACATAAGTGCTTAATAAGATCACATCAATATAAATAAAAAGTCATTTTAAATTGTGCTTGTAAATGAGATTATTTGCATATTTATGATTCATAACATTGATCATAATCTGTTTCTGTTACTATAAAAGTCTCATGAATATTCATTGAGGTATGTTTACAGGACAACTAGCGGTGTAACGGATCACAAGTCACGGATCGGAACCCATTTTTTCAGATCAGCAAAAAAGGGAGGAGATAAATGTAAATTACTTAACATTTATTACAAAAACAGTACTGCAAGAAACTTTTGGTTTTAACAAACATAACTTAGAACCTGTAATTTTAAGAAAAATAAAAATCAAGAAATAACCAGCTGAAAAAAAAGTTATCACTACTGTTACTGTTAACGCTAAATGTATGAATCTAACATTATAATCTTGTACAACACATATTTATTTTTTTGTCTCATTTTCAACTAATGATTTAATAATTCACTCATAAAACGTAATGTTTCATTACTAGATTTATTATTCTTGAAGAACTATTCAGTGACTTATTTTTGATGGTGGTTTGTCGCCACCTATTGGCTAAATAATGTAATTGCTACAACTTTCAACTGCGTCAAGTTGCATTTAACCGTGATTTTAATCTTTACCATAAACATCAGCGTTTATATCTGAATTGTAAACTGTTCTCTCAGTACGTCTGTGTTATTTTATTGTTTGTAACTTTTTTCAGAGGGTCTTATATGACAAAAAATCCCATATCCTGATAACGATGCGTCATGATCTAGTACTATTTCTGTTAATTCAATCCATTAATAGTAATGTTAAGCATAAATGCATGGACACCCTTTTAAAAATGAATAGTTGTATCCGTTTCTCAGTGAATATAGACAATAGTTTTGGTGCATTTAAACGTTGTAAATGTTGTATTATTATTACAGTTAAAATAGAAAGTTTGGTCACCTGGCATCTTTAGTAAAAATATAGTACATTTAAATTAAACAAGTTAATGCAAAAAAATAAAATTTTATGTTTCTTTAGATTTTTCCTGTTTATTAAAATTTTATTTAATATTTTTTCTCATTTTTTCCTACATTTTTGCACTGTGAGCTTCAGTTTTTTGTAAGATTAGTTCCAGTTTTGTCTTTGGTACTGACTAATCTAATGTATATGCACACATATATTATTGTGAAGCATCTTATAGAGAATATTAATATAAAAGAGATATGTGAGGGGTGTACTCATTTATGCTAAGCACTGTATTTAGACCACGTGTAAAGGACATGTTTTACATTTTAAAGTATATACTCAGAAATGTACTCATTCATATGTGATTTTTCAACTTCAGGGGAAATGTTTGATTAAACCTGTAGAAATGTAAAATAAATATTATTCAAGTATAAAATTGTTCTAAGTCGAATGATTACAGCATAATAAAATGAAAAGCAAAATATAAACATTGTACTTTCAAGGTTGGAATTTTCTCACGATGTTATTCATGTTACTGTCTAGTATTACGTTTTGTGTAATATTACACTTATAATATTTGTGACACCACAAAATAAACAATAGAGCATAATATGAAACTATAGAATTTTAGTTTTGTCCATACGATATATATTGTCATCTTGCACAGCCCTAGTCTTTTGTAAAATCGCCCTGATTCTGTCAGCAAACACAATGTACACGAGGAAACCTGTGACTGGAGAAATTCCCAAAGTAATTATAAGGACTGATCATTTTTCTCCTTCCGTAACTTGATGCATTTCTCCATCGAGTTCAGCACACTGTCATTATAGAACACTGACAGAAATCCAACAAAACAGCCTTTATAGGATTAGTTCAGATCCACAATTATCATTTCATGATCATCTACTCAACCATTTGTCATCCAAGATGTTCATTTCTTTCTTTGGTCAAAAATGTATTCCGGTTTTTGAGGAAAACGGGCAGGATTTTTAAGCTGGAGCTTCAGTGAAGTTTTAAAATAAAAAATAAAAGTTAAAATGAAAGTCATCTTTTACATAATGTGTATGTTCACTGTATATATTTAACACGTCAAAAATATTATTTAAAAAGATTGACATATATATATATATATATATATATATATATATATATATATATATATATATATATATATATACAATAATATATATACAGTATTTCCAATAATTAACAGGATCCATATTTTTTGATCCACCGTTTTTTTTCTGTTTATTTATGGTTGAAAATTCAACTTTGCAATTTAAAAAAATGACATTTATTGATATTGTTATAGTTTGAAACAATATATTGTGCAATAAATAATATAGAGAAATTACAGTTTATTACCACTAACCCAGTAAATAACCCACAATATACAGTATCACTTCAAACTATTAAAATGGCAACAAAAAAAGTCACTTTTTCAAACTTATTGACATCTAAAGTGGTTGGAGGAAGTGTAATAGGCCCATAATGCAATTCAAAAGCATAAATAAATGAAAAAAATATAAATTTAATTCTGTCATAATTTACTTGCCCTTTACTTATTTCAAACCTTTTTTTTTTTTGCTTCAGTTGAACACAAAAGATGTTTTTCTACACTCTCAGAAATAAACATGAGCTTACATGAGCTGTCACCGGGGTGGTACACATTTGTACTTAAAGGGTCCATACTGGTACCTTAAAAGTATATATTAGTACCTAAAAATTTTAAGAGGAACACTTTTGTACTTTTTAGATACTAATATGTACCCTTAAGGTATTAATATGGACCTTTTAGGTACAAATTTGTACCTTTTGAAATGGTACCACCACAGTGACAGCTCATGTACCTTTATTTCTGAGAGTGTACTGTCAATGATTGCAGGTTTTTAGCTTTCCTCAAAATATCTTCTTATGAGTTCAACAAAAGAAAGAAACTCATAAATGTTTGTAGCCACTCAAGGGAGAGTAAATCGCAAGTAAATTTTTATTTTTTGGTGCACTATGTCTAATCATTTTTAATAAGCAGCAAATTGCTTTAATATTATTGAGGAAAAAGTCATAGTCAATGGTTTGTTAATAGGGAGACTTGTATCTTAAAATAAATAAAATATGATAGAATTTTTGGATGTTTTGACTACACTGTAAAAAATATGTTGATTAACATCTTCTGTATTTTGTGATTCACAAGTGTTTTCCATTTATTTACGGTTGTGAATTGCATTATGGGATGTTGATCTCTGCTCTGTCGACTTTTGATGTTAAAAATACAACTCTTCTTGCAAACTAATTAGGATTTAAGATTCAAGAGACTATTCCCCTGGAATATTTAACATGCCTCAGTCACTCCACAACTGATACATTTATTCGCACTTGGTCACCATATTTGGACAATATAAACCTTTTGCTTTATGTGACCTTTTGAGACTCATTCATTCATGTGAGTTTCTTTTTTCATCAAACTTCTCACTGTTCCCGCCGTATTGTATTATTTGTAGCATAATAGTTTATGGCTTTTGCCATGTGTATATTTTTGTATGTGCAGTATGCCACAGCCATATCACCCTGCAGCCCAAGTAAGGTTGATCACTGAAGCTAAGCAGGGCTGAGCCCGGTCAGTACCTGAATGGGAGACCACTTGGGAAACTAGGTTGCTGCTGGAAGTGGTGTTAGTAAGGCCAGCAGGGGGTGCTACACCTGCAGTCTGTGTGAGTCCTAATGCCACAGTAAAAGTCAAGGGGATGTTAAACCAAGGTCCTGACTCTCAATGGTCATTAAAAGTCCCATGGCACTTCTCGTAAAGAGTAGGGGTGTAATGTCGGTGTCCTGGCCAAAGTCCCTCCATTGGCCCTTACCCATCATCCCCATCCACCGAATTGGCTTGATCACTGTTTCTCCACTCCCCCTATTGCTGGTTTGTGTTGAGCGCACTGTGGCTGTGTCGCATCATCCAAGTGAATGCTGCACACTGGTGGTGGAGTGGGGAAACCTCCCCTCTCATGATTGTAAAGCGCTTTGGGTGTATGGCCATACACAATAAATGCGCTATATAAAATACACATTACTTACTTGCTTACTATGTTTTGTGTCAGGCATTTTATGTTGTGTTTGTAGTTGTGTTTTGTGTATGTCCATAAAATAAATAAATAAATAAAAACATGTTCAAAAAACAATAATACAACTCTACAGTTTAACAAAGTGACTTTAGTAGTTTTAAATAATATAATGTAAAATAAATAATATATAGAAAAAATAAGTCTATAAAACAACAGAAAATGTACTGGCAGTTTATTACTAGGTTTTTGTAGCGCAATATACAACACCAACAGGGATAATATATCACTTTAAACTATTAAAAATGTTCATAAAAGTCACTTGTTTAAGTTTCCAAAATTAATAGTTGTTGGAAGAAAGATCCCATAAAGCAATTCAAAAGCATAAATAAACATAAACAACTAAAAACATGATTCACCAAATATGGAACATTGCTAAATTAAAGATATTTTATCGTGTATATACAAGACAAAAACTCAAAGTAAAGCTGTTGGATGTGAGCTATTTTTGTAACTGTGTCTCTGCAGGTCTGGTGCCCCAGATCTCCTGGTTCTCCTCCATCCGTCTGCTCCGGGCTGCCCCATGCAGGGAGCGGCTGATCGGTGAGCCTGTCCAGACTGAAGCTGGGGAAGCTAAAGGTGGTGCGGCGGCAGCTGCTGCAGCGCTATGAGCACCAGCCGTTTGTCTCCTGTCTGGCCGGTCTGTACGGCTGCCAGTGGAGGCGATACCAGCGCGCCAAAGCCCAGCCGGGAGAGTGCTGCTGCAGCCGGGTCAGCAAACAGCCTTCTGATACTCCAAACACTGCTTTACTGCTTCAGGGTTTAACGCAACAGACATTCTTTTTTATTGTGTACATGCTTTGTTGAAAAGCAAAATACAGACTAAATGTTTAGCCCTCCTGTGAAATATGTGTGCTTTGTGATGTTTAACAGAGGAAGGATCTTTATCACAGACTCCTGAAGAAAGTCTCATTTCCTTTAGTTTGGAAATTAAATTAAATTAAATTAAATTAAATTAAATTAAATTAAATTAAATTAAATTAATACCGACGCGGTGGCTCAATGGTTAGCACGGTTGCCATTGAGCAACAAGGTCACTGGTTCGAGCAAGAAGGTCACTGGTTCGAGTCCCGGCTGGTTCATTTGGCAGTTTTCTGTGTGGAGTTTACATGTTCTCCCAGTGTTGGTGTGGGTTTCCTCTGAATGCTCCGGTTTCCCCCAGAGTCCAAACACTTGCGCTATAGGTGAATTGGATGAACTTAATTGTCCATAGTGTATAAGTGTTAATGTGAGAGTGTATGGATGTTTCCCAGTGATAGGTTGCAGCTGGAAGGGCATCCACTGCGTAAAACATGTGCTGGATAAGTTGGCGGTTCATTCCTCTGTGGTGACCCCGGATTAATAAAGGGATTAACCAAAAAGAAAATGAATGAATAAATTTTATTTTATTTTATTTTATTTATTTATTTATTTTTTTCGACGGAAAATAAATAAATGATAATTTAATTAAATTAAATACAAATAAAATAAGTACATAAACAAATACATTAATTAATTAAATTATCAAATAAATAAATGGGGGGAGTTAAAATGTAATAAAAAAATTCATGTTAAATTTCATGTGCCTTTTTACAATAAAAAAATTATGTTTAAATTGATAAAACTGATAAATTCTAAATTATTAGCCCCCTATTAATAGTATCTTGCAAAATAACTGGTCAAATAAATAAAAACTAAAACAATTATTTAATGAAACCATTTGTTTATTCTGTATGTCACCATTTAACCCTTTTGATAGGCCCATGCAAAAATAAGCTTAGTTTCTAGATTTTATATGGAGTTATAAAGAGTTAAAGAGCGGATATGAAGCTGTACAGGACGGCCCAACTCATCATACGGTGAGTCATTCGCACTTAAATGACTCAGTGAATAATGCTTTCTGAGTCATTCTCAAACCTCTGAACTCAAGCAGAGCCTAAAAGACAGCTCGATTTAGAAAGCGGCCCATCAGCAGATGAAGAGCGCTGTTCAACAAAACTAATCAGCACACGCAGGAGAAATGCACCCGTAAGTGCTTTCTATTGAGCTGCGTGAGTGGCTGGTTAAGGGGAGAATATTTACAGATGTGGACAGAAAAAAAGGCCTTGGAGAGAATAATATGTCGGTGAATGCAAATACGTCAAATATGTGGTGCATGCGCTAGGTTTATCTTGATGTTTGTGTATGTAAAGGGCTTTTAATACTCTGCACTTTAATAACAAATAATATCTTCAACTCTAATTGATCATTTGGTATCAGGCCTCTAGATGACGCTTATTTTACCAAAATAAAATATGATCATGCCTTGATTTTAATGCTTGATAAATATTGTGTCTGACTCCATCATGACTGCATCCATACATCTCTACAATGACTCAAATCACTTATTAATAAAGTCATCTGGAATGGCCAAGAAAGCGTTCTTGCAGGACTCCCAGAGTTAATCAAGATTCTTTAGATTCATCTTCAATGCCTCCTCCTCCATTTTACCCCAGACATGCTCAATAATGTTCATGTCTGGTGACTGGGCTGGCCATTCCTGGAGCACCTTGACCTTTTTGCTTTCAGGAACTTTAATGTGGGGGCTGAAGTATGAGAAGGAGCGCTATCCTGCTGAAGAATTTGCCCTCTCATGTGGTTTGTAATGTAATGGGCAGCACAAATGTCTTGATACCTCAGGCTGTTGATGTTGCCATCCACTCTGCAGATCTCTCGCACGCCCCCAATACTGAATGTAACCCCAAACCATGATTTTTCCTTCACCAAACTTGACTGATTTCTGTGAGAATTTTGGCTCCATGTGGGTTCCAGTAGGTCTTCTGCAGTATTTGTGATGATTGGGATGCAGTTCAACAGATGATTCATCAATAAAATCTACCTTCTGCCACTTTTCCAAATGATCAACTAGAAGTCAAGTTATTATTTGTTGCTTTTGCAACTGGGATTGCCGACAAGAATTTGTCAGGTAGTGTACATACAGCAGTTTAATTTAGTGTATGTTTTCATCCCAAACATATCGAAAAGGTAGTACATTTGAACAGTGCCCAAGGGTTAATCTTATTGTATGTGTTATTTATTGTTCTTGATGTTTTCGATTGTTATAAACCTATGTATTATAGAAAAATGGGTAACACTTTACAATAAAGTTCATTAGTTAATGCATTTACTAACATGAACTAATCATCAACAACACTTGTACATCATTTATTAATCATAATTCAACATTCACTAATGCATTATTAACATCAGAGTTCATGTTTGTTAACATTAGTTATTGCACAGTGAATTAACAATGAACACCTGTATTTTCATTAACTAACATGAACAAATGCTGTTATAAATCTATTGTTTATTGTTTGTTCATGTTAGTAAATGCATTAAGTGTAACCGAAAAAATGTATGTATAAACTAAGTTTTATCTGATCTTTGCATGAAATACCAGTTGAAGCTGATGTGTATATACATTTTAAACTCTCAGTCTCCTTAATATTTATATTAAGGCTACAGATTTGTACTATAGGTTACTCTATGTACTATTAGCCTTAGACATGCTAGATCTGTTGTGTGTAGTGAATAAATATCTTTTCTGAAATGTAGTGGAAACTCCAGTGTATGTACCAGGATCATTTTTAGTATAAAACACCATGTTAACTTGAAAACACACTGAACTTCTCCTGTGTGTTGTGTGTGTGTGTGTTACTGCAGTTGGAGTGCAGTAGTTTCACTCTCCTCATCGTAACGTTTTTCCTGACGCTGATATTCCTGTATTTCTGGAGTGAAGCGCAGAATGACTACAACGACTTTGACTGGTGAGTGTCTCCAGATGAACAGGACGTTTTTATTATTGAATGTAAAATTTCAGCAACTCTGTTTGCTCTGTGATCATTTTTTTAGCCTTTAATTTCAATTTATTAGGTTACTTAATATAGAAAATTATTATCTGCTCTCATGAAAACAGTCTTTTTGTGTTTTCATTACTGTTTCATTACTAATTAGAAAAGATACTGATGTTTTGGCTCAAAGCCTTCCTCAGTGTACAAAGCATTTTAGTCCCAATAGTACTATATATAGTGATAGTAATAGTAATACATACATACATATATATATATATATATTACATCAGGGCAACACGGTGGCTCAGTGGTTAGCACTCACAGCAAGAGGATCACTGTTTTGTGTTACGGCTGGGTCAGTTGGCATTTCTGTGTAGAGTTTGCATGTTCTCCTTGTCTTGGCGTGGGTTTCCTCCGGGTCCTCCGGTTTCCCCCACAGTTCAAACACATGTGCTATAGGTAAACAAAATAAACTAAATTGGCCATTGTGTATGAGTGTGTGTGTGAATGGGAGAGTGTATGAGTGTTTCCCAGTACTGGGTGGCAGCTGGAAGGGCATCCGCTGCATAAAACATATGCTGGAATAATTGGTGGTTCATTCTGCTGTGGCGACCTCTGATAAATAAGGGACTAAACTGAAAAGAAAATGAATAATTGAATGATAATAATAATAATTATCCAGTGTTCAATGACTAAAATCATTCAATTATCTCCATTTAATGTAAAAAAATATATTTTATTATCATGTGTTCATGTTTTGAAAGCAGATAGATTTAATTAAAAAATGCAACCTGTTTTATAAAAAAGTATGTTTAAAGTAGCGGATTTTCAAGATATACTGTAAAGTATATAACACACACACACATACACAAAACTTAAACAGTGCATTCAGAAAGTATTCATAGCTCTTCACTTTTTCAACAACTTTTATGTTACAGCCTTATTCTAAAATTGATTAAATTAATTGATTTCCTCAACATTCTGCACACAATCCCCCATAATGACAATGTGAAAAAAAGAGTTTTTGAAATTGTTACAAATTTATTAAAAATAAAACCCCTGAAAAATCACATGTACATCAGTATTCACAGCCTTTGCCATGAAGCTCTAAATTGAGCTCAGGTACATTCTGTTTCCACTCATCATTCTTGAGATTAATTGGAGTTCACCTGTGGTCAATTCAGCTGATTGAACATGATTTGAAAAGGCATATACACCTGTCTATATAAGGTCCCAGGGTTGACAGTGCATGTCAAAGCACAAACCAAACCAAGCATGTAGACAAAGGAATTGTCTGTAAACCTCAGAGAAAGGATTGTCTTGAGGCACAAGGCTGGGGAAGGTTACAGAAACATTTCTGCTGTTCTGAAAGTTCCAATGAGCACAGTGGCCTCCATCATCCATAAGTGGAAGATGTTTAGAGCCACCAGGACTCTTCCTAGAGCTGGCCAGATATCTAAGCTGAGTGATCGGGGGAGAAGGGCCTTAGTGAGGGAGGTGATCAATAACTCGATGGTCACTCTGTCTGAGCTCCAACATTCTTTTGTGAAGAGAGGAGAATCTTACAGAAGGACAACCATCTGTGCAGCAATCCACCAATCAGGCCTGTATAGAGTGGCCAGACGGAAGCTACTCACCGCCTGGAATTGGCAAAAGGCATCTGAAGGACTCTCAGACCATAAGAAACTAAATTCTCTGCTCTGATGAGACTAAAATTGAACTCTTTGGAGTGAATGCCAGGCGTTACGTTTGAAGAAAATCATGCACCGCTCATCAGCAGGCTAATACCATCCCTACAGTGAAGCATGGTGGTGGCAGCATCATGCTGTGAGGATGTTTTTCAGCAGCAGAAACTGGAAGACTAGTCAGGATAGAGGGAAAGATGAATGCAGCAATGTACAGAGACATCCTGAATGAAAACCTGCTTCAGAGTGCTCTTGACCTTAGATAGTTCATCTTCCAGCAGGACAATGACCCAAAGCACACCGCCAAAATATCAATGGAGTGGCTTCACAACAACTTGGTAAATGTTCTTGAGTGGCCCAGCCAGAGCCCAGATGTAAATCCTATTAAACATCTTTGGAGAGATCTGATAATGGCTGTACACCGTCCCTTCACATCAAACCTGATAGAGCTTGAGAGGTACTGCAAAGAGGAATGGGCAAATATTCCCAAAGACAGGTGTGCCAAGCTTGTGGCATCATATTCTGAAAGACTTGAGACTGTAATTGCTGCTAAAGGTGCATCAACAAAGTATTGAGCAAAGGCTGTGAATACTGATGTACATGTGACTTTTCAAGGTTTTTATTTGTAATAAATTTGCAACAATTTCAAAAACTCTTTTTTTACATTGTCATTATGGGGGATTGTGTGAAGAATTGAGGAAATAAATGAGTTTAATCCATTTTGGAATCAGGCTGTAACATAAATAAATGTGGAAAAAGTGAAGCGCTATTAATACTTTCGAGATGCACTGTATACTGTATATAGTCACATACACATTGACACACAAATGCACATAAATGCGCAAAAGGAAAGTTGAATAACTCCTTATTTTTACACATGATCTGATTTATACTTTCACTGATCGTCTTATATTTCACTCCTAGGAGACCTAGAAGTGCCTTAACTCACTCAGGACATGTGTTAGGGCTTCTTTTACCATAATATACCTAAAATTCACATTGCCATAAAAATTCATCAATGCTAGGGAAGCTTTGTCTCTTAAAGCGATAGTTCACCCAAAAATGAACATGTACTTACTATTTACTCTCCCAAAGCTTGTTCCAAACCGAACACAAAATAAGACATCTACAAAAAAGTAGAAAACCTGTAACTATTGACTTCCACAGTAGAAAAAAACAAATACTATGGAAGTCAATGGTTACAGATTTTCAGCTTTTTTCAAAATATTTCCTTTTGTGTTCGACAGAAGAAAGAAATTTATAAAGGTTTGAAACGAGTAAAGTATGAGTGATTGATGACAGAATTTTCATTTTTGGGTGAACTGTCGGTTTAATCGACAAGTTATCCCATCAGTGGCAGGACATGAGTTATGATCTTTGATTTCTGATGCAGGTTTAACTTCGGGAACATGGGCTTCTGGTTTCCGTGGTCAGTGCTGTTGCTGGTGGTCTCAGCAGGTCTCTTCACCTACATCGCCCTCCTGCTGGTGAGTCTCAGAACTGCAGCAGAGCGCCTGAGTTTTACATGTTATAGATTGGGTTAGATTAGATTAGGTTCAACTTTATTGTCATTACACATGTAGAAGTACAAGGCAACAAAATGCAGTTTAGGTCTAACCAGGAGTGCAATAGCTTTGGGGAAAATGAGTATTGAACACTTTTTTTTTTCTTTTTTCCTGGGAATAATATTTGTAAAGGAAATGTTGACATGGGATTGAACCAGATTTTGGTAAAACCCCAAACAATACAGTACAAACATAAAATTAAAAAAATCTGAAAAATTAGTTGTGTGTAATAACAATAAAATGACACAAGGAGAAAGTGCTAAACTACTGAAATGTATTTAATATTTTATATAAAAATCTTTTTAAATGCTGGGAGCTTAAAGACGTCTCTCAATTGGAGAATGAAGTCACATGCATTGCTCAGGTGTGAGTTTATTACAGACTTCAACAGAGTGTCAAAATCTTGATGGTTCTGTGGGTGTCGTCTATCAAATCTGAGCTTTATTTTATATTTTCTATTGGGTTCAGGTCAGGTGATTGGCTGGGCCATTTTACAGCTTGATTTTCTTTCTCTGAAAGCATTTGAGAGTTTCCTTGGCTGTGTTTTGAATCATTGTCTTTCTGAAATGTCCACCCTGGTTTCATCTTCATCCTCCTGCTAATGTTGATGTTGGACTAAAGCAGCTGATATTCATTTACACTGAGGAAGGGCAGAGGGTTGCTAAAGAAATACTGAGAGATTTTAGCTGCTGTCTGGGCTTTTACTGCCGAACTACACCTTCCTTTCTTCATGTGTTCAATACTTTTACTCTGTGTCATTTTATTACACAGAACTCCATTTGTAAGCTAATTAGATTTGTTTTTGTTTTTGTTTTTTGCATATATGGATTTCTCCAGCATCCGGTGAAAATTTCAGGTCAACAGCACCTTTAGAAATATGCTTTCTGAGAAAAATGATGACGTGTTCAGTACTTATTTCCCCCCACTGTAGGTGTAAATTATAAGTGCAATTCTAGAAAACTGTGGGTAATATGTACAGATGGATGTATCTACTCCTGATACTGATTGTGTTTGTGTTGTGCAGGTTCTCGCCGTTTGCCTCCTCTCTGAAGGACAGAGGCTTTACCTACACTGGAGCCACAAGGTGATCAGAGAAACACAGAGTCTCTTCATCATTCATTTGTATTCACTCCATATCTGCGTTACCAGAGAAACAGCTTTGTGAGATTCACAGTTGTGTTAGAGCTATGATCAAATAATTTATGACTAGTTTATGATGCTCAGCTTAACAAAACAAGAGACACTAAAACATGAAACTAAAAAAAATCTCAAATATTTTGCTTTGCTTTAGTGATTGATTATTTTGGGAGTTTGGGAGCTTGACATTTTTTTGTTTTAGGGCATGTTTATTAACATTTATTTATCAATTTATCATCTCTTTTTTGCAATATTTAGTCATTCTAATTAGCTTGTATTTTTTACTATTACATTTTCAAGTACTGCTTTTTAAATTATTGTCAATTATAAAAAGTGTTTAATGTTTAAATAATGTTATATACACTACCAGTCAAAAGTTTGGGGGGAGTTTTTTTTTGTCATTTTTTTTTTAAAGAAAATGATTCTGTTCATCAAGGCGGCATTTATTAAATATATATAAAAATAATGTTAAATTGTTAAATATTTATTAACATTTTTTAATAACTTTCTTATTGTATGTAGTTTCAAATGAAATTATTACTCCAGTCATTATTGCTTTTATTACTATTACCATTAATAATAATAATACTAATTCATTCATTAATTAATTTTCTTTTTGGCTTAGTCCCTTTATTAATCTGGGGTCGCCAGAGCGGAATGAACCGCCAACTTATCCAGAATATGTTTTATGCAACGGATGCCCTTTCAGCTGCAACCCATCACTGGGAAACATTCATACTCATTCACACTCATACACTACGGACAATTTGGCTTACCCAATTCACCTCCACCACATGTCTTTCAACTTGTGGGGGAAACCAGTGCACCTGGAGGAAACCCACGCCAACACAGGGAGAACATGCAAACTCCACACTGAAATGCCAACTGACCCAGCCGAGGCTCGAACCAGTGAGGTTCTTGCTGTGAGGTGATCGTGTTACTCACTGCGCCACTGTGAAGACATAGAATAATAATAATAATAATAATTAATATTAGAGTGATTTCTGAAGGATCACGTGACTGAAGACTGGAGTAATGAAGCTGAAAATTCATCATTAAAATCACTAGAAAAAAAAACCAAAAAACATATCAATAAAAAATGACTAAATCTTGAACAGTTATTTTACAGTGCAATAACATTTCACAAATTTACAATTTGTACTATATATTTGATGAAATAAATGCAGCCTTGGTGAGCAGGAGAAGCTTATTTTAAAACATTTAAAAATCCTACTGACCCCAAACTTTTGACCAGTAATGTACAGTATGTATGTATGTATGTATATACAGTTGAAGTCAGAATTATTAGCCCCCCTTCAATTTTTTTTTTTCTTTAAATGATGTTTAATAGAGCAAGGAAATTTTCATAGAATGTCTGATAATAGTTTTTCTTCTGGAAAAAAGTATTATTTGTTTTATTTCGGCTAGAATAAAAGCAGTTTAAAAATTTTTGAGTTATGGAAACTATTATGTTTAGAAAAGTGTTGAATTTTTTTTTCCATTAAACAAAAATTGGGGGGAAAAAATAAACAGTGGAGCTAATAATTCAGGGGGGCTAATAATGCTGACTTCAACTGTATATATAAATACTGTGTGTGCGTGCGTGTGTATGTACATATAGTTCATTATATTATTTTAAATCCTTGGGTTACTAGTTACTAATTAACTTTACATGATTTATATGATTATTCTACTATATTCTGTTATTTATTCGGTTATGTCTCATATACTTTTTATTTTCTTTCAACTTATTTTGTTTTATAATTACCATAAATTGTCTTTTTTAAATTATTATTATTATTATTATTATTATTTATTTATTTTTTTACAAAATTTAGTTACATTTGGCTTTGATCCCCCTGCAGCCCAAAACTGGTTACTCACTGAAGCTAAGCAGGGCTGAGCCTGGTCAGTACCTGGATGAGAGACCACATGGGAAACTAGGTTGCTGTTGGAAATGGTGGTAATGAGGCCAGCAGCGTGCGCTCAACTTGCGGTCCTAATGCTCCAGTAAAAGTGAAGTGGACACTATACTGTCAGTGAGCATCGTCTTTCAGATGAGACGTTAAACCGAGGCTCTCTGTGGTCATTAAAAATCCCATGGCACTTCTCGTAAAGAGCAGGGATGTAACCTCAGTGTCCTGGCCAAAGTCCCTCTCGGCCATTAACCATCATGGCCTCCCAATCCACTGAATTGGCTGTATCACTGTCTCTCTACTTCACCTATAGCTGGTTTGTGATGAAGCACTGGTGCTGTTGTCCTGTGGCTGCCATTACATCATCCAAGTGGATGCTGCACACTGGTGGTGGTGTAAAGAGACCCCCCCCCATGATTGTGAAGCACTTTGGGTGCATGGCCATACACATTAAATGCGCTATATAAATACACATTACATTACATTGCATTTTTTAATATGTTTGTTTTTTTAATCTAAAATATGTTTTATTTGTGTTAGTTTTTCTATTTCAAATTATTTTATATTATTATTTACAATTAATAAAAATATGAGTTTTACTTTTGCGTTTTAGACATATAGAAAATGTCATATTATATGTTGTATATTGTATGATATGTTATTTTATCTTATTTAATATAATGTCTTGGATGTCACACAGATTGGTATCCTGGTGACTCTCACCTTTTCTATCAGTGCCACCGCTGTGCTCTCTGACTTATGGAGTAAAGAATGGACGACGCTGCTCCTTTCTTTTCAGGTCACTCATTTTACTCAACACAGCGAGTCTGTGACACAAACTGAGCTTTACTTCAAGCTCAGTTCCAATAATGCATCTTCATTTGTGCTGTGCAGGTCACGGCGCCCTTCCTGCACGTGGGCGGAGTTTGTTTAATGACACTGCTGTCCTGGCCAATCGCCTTACACTTTTTCCGCATGAATAAGAGAGGTATGTGATGCTGTTCAGTGCAGGAGACAAATGAAAACACATTGTGATTCTGAGCACATCATATTGTGATATAAGTCTGAACAAATGACCTCTAAATCCAGCAAACTCTCCAACTTGGTGCCAAAAGCATCAATGCATCCATTATATTTTCATTTAATTAATGCGAAAGGTCTAGATTTTTCACATTGTATTCATTCAATCTTGCATTAGCACATGCATTTAGTTGATAGTCAATTATATCTTTCAATCTTGTGCTATTTTTTATTTTAGTGCAGTTTCTATGAACCTATTTGAATCTGGTTTATGTTAGTAGTGTGCTGCATGGATCTAATATACTGATACACATGTGCATTCTTGCACAACTCTTTATATTCACACATATAACCAACAATATGTGAACTTTTGTGTGTTATTTGCATTATGTTTTTGACATAACCTCGTGTGTATTTGACAGCTGATGCAAGAAAATTTCGTTTAATACTTGCATGGTTGATCATTTGGCTTTCTCATTTTCTTTCAGTGTGTGGCAGATTTGTGAATGTGAGAAATTAGTGTATCTGAAGTTTAACCGACAAGACTTTAAAACACATATTGTTTATTATTGTTGGAGCAACTGAGACGCAAGCTGTTAAGGCTCTGCCCACTTTAGGAAAGGGGGAGGGAAGCAGCAGCTCTGTGGATTTTTATAACTCTGAATATGCATCTCATTTCGGAGGCTGCTACTGCCCTCCAGAGGTTGCATTTTCAGCTCTACCTGAATAAATTGATCCAACCTTAATGACTGAAATTAAATATATTGTTTTTGCCAAGGCGACCCAGAGTGCTGAAATATAATTGGGTATAAACTGGCAGTGGGCGGAGTTACAGATCAAAACAAAGACAGACATTCTGACACAGAACACACATTTTCAAAGGAGGATATCTGATTTTAGCATTGTTCACTTAGCATGTTTCTTAAAGAGACAGTTCACCCAAAAATAAAAATTCTGTCATCATTCATTTACCTTTCACTTGTTCCAAACCCGTTTGAGTTTCTTCTGTTTAACGGTTACAGGTTACTAACATTCTTTAAAATATCTTCCTTTGTGCTCAACAGAAGGAAGAAACTCATAAAGCTTTAAAACCACATCTTGTAGAGTAAAGCCTAGTTCACACTACAGGATTTTAAGCCTGATTTGAGCCCCATTTGGAAGTTAACAAGCTCGTTGACAGATCGGGCTGTGATCGGGGAAGTCTTTATATGTGAACTACTGAACAACGTGTCAAAGAGGCTCGCTGAAGTGTCGCCGACACCTCGCAGACGGAAATCCAATATCTAGCATGCTGAATATTCCAGAGCTGTCGGCTGACTCGGCCCCACGTGTGGTCAGATGTAGTGACGAGCTGCAGCCAATGAGAGAGCATATCAGCATGAGCTGAATGGCCGTGTGTTCAGGAGCTGAACAGAAACGTCTGTGATTAGCCAGAATGGGCATCGATGCTCTCGCTTCATTCTGTGTTAACATGGACACGAGAGTAGGCTATATTAACAGTGGAACTAGAATTCTGTAACTATTAGATTACCATACGGGTTATTCTGACCTTTCTCACATCATATTTACATTTAAAGCTTCTATTGAGATATTAAAATTAAGCTTTGAATGTCTGTCATCATATTTTATGACAGCATTACCCTAAAAATACTCTCTTTTTTGGTAATACAGCCTATAAATATATAGTTAAGATACTAGAACACACAAAGGTCTGAGCCTTGCTTTCATTTTTTTTTGTTTATTTTAGAAGGAAGTTGCTAGGTAAAAAAAATACATGCATATTTAAAGTCACAGCGAAAAGTAGCAGACATGCAAGCAGTCCTTTTGACCAATATGGTAATTAAAGGTAGACATGCTCAGTTCTTTACTGTTTTGTACTAATAAAAAAACAATGTTAGAAAGAAAAACACAGATATTTAAAAACCGTCAGAGTGTTATATTCAATTCAATTCAATTCATCTTTATTTGTATAGCGCTTATACAATGTAGATTGTGTCAAAGCAGCTTCACATGGAAGTTTATAGATATGTTAGTTTTATTTCAAAGAGTTATAAAATTACAAATATTAAAAACTCTCAGTGTATCTTTCCACTTGAACCTTGCAGATGAGTGATTGATTTGTTGATGCATCAGCTGACTGATGATGTTTTTAAATGCTCCATTGAAATCTTCAAACGCTGTCAGTGATGTGATCAACACATGAGCAGCCAATAGTGTTCAGCTTTTTCTGACGACTCCTCCCTCAAAATTTCATTGGCTGTGGTTTGGTAGCTTGACTGAACAGTTGGCGAACGAGTTGTTGTCAGATCATGTAGTGCGTGACCCCCCTCTTGTGGATCATTTACGTAGTGTCGTGTAGTGTGAACACCACAGTGATTAAAAGACACAAAATCAAGGCATGTAATGTGAACGGCACAGCGATCTGCCTATGTTTAAAATCCTGTAGTGTGAACTAGGCTTAAATGATGGGGTATTTTCATTTTTGGGTGAACTATTACTTTAAATACCTGCGAACAAATTCAAAAACGTACACCTTGCTGCCTTTTCTGTGTGGAGTTTGCATGTTCTCCCCGTGTTGGCGTGGGTTTCCTTCGGCTGCTTCGGTTTCCCCCACAGTCTAAACACATGCGCTTTAGGTGAATTGAATAAACTACATTGACCGTAGTGTATGAGTGCGTGTGTGAATAAGTGTGTATGGGTGTTTCCCAGTACTGGGTTGCGGCTGGAAGGGCATCCCCTGCATAAAACATATGCCATAGTAGTTAGCAGTTCATTCCGCTGTTGCAACCCCTGATAATTAGGGACTAAGGAAAAATGAATGAATGAATAAAACCTTTATTACCGAGTCATAATAAACAGAATATAAGAGGAGTGAATTGTATTGATAATTGCGTGTGGTTCAGCTGAGTCATTTCTGAGGCTCTGGCATGACGAATGGAGACAGATGCAGGACACAGGCTGAACTCACTCGCCTCTCCAGAGACGTCGCTTTGTACGAATCATCCCTCGTTCACAAAGACATCTCCTCTCTGCTCTTGCGGTCAGCCGTGCCAGTGTAGTTCTCACATAAACACACAGCATTCTCTCATTTCAGCTTATGACATTCACATGTTTAATCAGGATGCAGGGTTATTGTAGTGGTCTGGATTGGGATGGTGTATTTGTTTTTAAACTAATTGTCATTTATATATATATTAGGGCTGTCAATTGATTAAAAAAATTAACTAATTAATCACACATTTTTGTGTGATTAATCATGATAAATCACGAATAAAAAAAATCCAAAATACAGGCATTGCAAATATAGAAATTGAAAAATTATAATAATAAAGTATTGAATACAAACAATTGTATTTATTGTAAAGTTGTATTGCGAGTTAAGAACATTAATTATAAAGTAGAAACAATTTAGCTTTGTCCTCCTTAACATTTCGTCACCCTGGAATTATAAGGTTCTGTCTGTGTTCTGAATGATTTTGAGATATTGAGCTTCAAAGTTTTTGCATTCCATAGCAAACAGTATGTGTGTAACATTTGTTTTTGCTTTTAAATAAAAGGTCTTAATGTAAACAACTTATAAAAAAAAACATCCCATAATGTAAATAAGTTGTCATATAATAAGAATGTCAATAACTCAATTTTGACAAAAATGTCAGACAGAACCTTATAATTCTAAGGTGACGATTTAACCAGTTGCTAAGACAGACCAGTCTATTGACATTATCGGGAACAACACACACAGGTTAAACAAGCACACACTGATATTATCTAATATTAAACACATGCACAGGTTCTGGGAGAGGTACAGATGCTGGAGGATCACCATACAGACCATACACTCATTCAGAAAACACACACACAGACACACACACACACACACACACACACACACACACACACACACACACACGCACGCACGCACACACACACACACACACACACACACACACACACACACACACACACACACACACAGAGAGAGAGAGCAGCCCACTCCCTTCAGATCATCAACACGCACGATCGAATCAAATTTGCTTAAACTAAGCGTTCTAAAGTATGGCTTCATTTCTCAATCAAGGATTCTGACACATCAACATGAAGCAGACGCTTTACAAAAGTTGCGTGTAGTGTTGAGGGCGCTTGGAGTCAACTTAGAGAGGAATGGGCTGTCTTTGACAGCTTGTGACATCATCTGGCGCTTTCACCGAGTACATTTACATGGATCCATATTCTCCTTTATCCATATTTCTTTGCACATTAAACACACGCAGGACCGGAGCAAGCTGAACTGGCGCTGTAGGCAAACCGTGATCACGCCGCCATCAACCCGAAAGTGAAATAGAAACTTACCGGTTTGCGGTTAAAAGTTAGCACCGGGAGGGAGGGGGTGGGTGTCGCGGATGAAAGTGAGGAGGTCACCTCTATGGGCGTGCCCGGCCCTGAACACACGTCGACCACAACAGGAAATAAAAAAAACTGCAACTGCGATAAATGCGTTAATTTTTTTAACGCATTAAGCATTTCAAATTAATCACGTGCGTTAACGCGCTAATATTGACAGCCCTAATATATATATATATATTTTTTTCTGGAAACCAGCATTTTAATATTCAAAATCCTAAATGATCCCTCGTGACCTAAAAAAATGCAGTTTTATGGTTTTTAATAACTGCAACAATTCGTTAAAGGTGTTAATTAGGGGATAAAGTACATCCAGGAGGCACAATAAAGCCCTTCATACTGCTTTGCATCTATAAACCTGTCTGGCTTTATTGTGCGAAAACAAACTCCTGGATATATTTTATCCCACTTATTACACAGCTACTTGCCACAAAATTTTACAACTAGACAAAAAACATTATTCTGAGCCATTGATATTGATTCTTTAATTAAACGCAAAACTGACAGAAATTAAATCAGCTTAAAGAGTATACAGTAACCTGTGCATTATACAGGCACTAGATGGCGCCAAGCAGTCTAAACCGCAAAGCTGACAGAAATTAAATCAGCTGATAGAGCACACACTAACCTGTGCATAATTCAGACAGAAAATGGCGCCAAACACTCAAAAACACAAAGCTGACAGAAACAAAATCAG
>CAIGQZ010032693.1:5140542-5150950 GCA_903798205.1 Danio tinwini
GTAATTTTCCATTAATTTTCCCTACTTATTGTTCAGTTCGGTTGGAAGTACATCAACATACTAAAATAAAGTCTCAACGTCTCAGCAACTTCCAATTCACATGGACTTTATGACTTAGCTGTGTTTCTATTCATCTTTTTATGTGCATTTTGTATCATCGCATTCAAGATGCTTAATGGAAATGGCAAGAGGTGCATACAATTTTTAAATGCACATAAAATAACATGTGCACAACTGAATAAGATAAACTTTTTTCCATAAAAAAAATGTGCATAAACTATGTATTTGCTAAAGAAACACTTTTAGCAAATACATTTTAGTATGCACAATAAAAAAGAGATCATGTGTTGATAAAAATGTGCATGATGGGTTGAATTAATGGACAAACCAGCAGAGTGAGTACATTGTAAAATATGTGAAATGTTGTTTTGCTCCTTCTAAAATGCCACCATTTCAGTATTATTATTATTATTATTATTATTATTATTATTGCCTCCAGAACTGTCTGCGCTCCCAAAAAGCGTGTCAAACCTCCAAAAGCCACCGCATTGCATTCATTTCTTGTTGGCATTGTCTTCTGAGGTGCAAGTCATTTATTATATAAGAAAAAGACTTGCACAGTTTCTCTTACTGCAGCAAATTCAATTTCTCTTTTTGATATTTGACTTGTTGGATTGAGTTTTGTGCATAGATTTAATTTGCATCTTAATTTGCAGCTGTAAAATGAGCCTATTTCCACATAAAAAAGCAGTGGAGTATTCCTTTAAAGTGTGAATCTTCATAATGATCATAAACTGCATGTCTTCTGCTTTCAGAAAGTACGCGTCAGTGAACATCAGCACTAACCTGTATGTGATCAGTCAGCCGTGGTTATATTCACTTGCATGGTGTGCTGGAGTTCATTCGGTCACCACAAACGCCCTGCATGTCCTGAAGAAATTGCAGCGGCCCGTGTTTCTCATGGTGAGTCCACACTATTGTACAGATCACAGAAAAGACAATGAACTCCACACGTTTCCATTGCACCTTTGGGTAACACTTCAAAATAATTGTCCGATAGTTAAGTAGGGGATTAACTACAGCTGAAGTCAAAATGATTCACCCTCCTGTGAATTTCTTTTTCAAATATTTCCCAAATGATGTTTAACAGAGCAGGAAAATTTTCACAGTATTTCCTATAATATTTTTTCTTCTGGAGAAAGTCTGATTTGTTTTATTTCAGCTAGAATAAAATTCTAATAAAATTTTTAATTTTTTTAGGTTATTATTTTTAGCCAGTTTAAGCTATATATATATTTTCGATTGTCTACAGAACAAACCACTGTTATACTATGACTTGCCTAATTACCCTAATTTTAACCTAATGAACCTAGTTAAGCCTTTAAATGTCACTTTAAGCTGAATACTAGTATCTTGAAAAATATCTAGCCAAATATTATTTACTGTCATCATGGCAAAGATAAAATAAATCAGTTATTAGAGATGAGTTATTAAAACTATTATGATTAGAAATGTGTTGATGAAAAATCTTCTTTCCGTTAAACAGAAATTGGGGAAAAAATATAAAGGGGGCTAATAATTCTGACTTCAACTGTACATCCAGGCCAGGCCCGGCGCCAGGATGTCATAACTGAGGGGCATTAGACCTAGTGACTGATTTCGGTCCCTCTTGTTCATTTCATTTAGGCTATTTATTTACTTATTTATTTCTTTGGCAGTAATACACTTTTAATGGTAATAATAATATGCACAGTTTTGCTATTACTGATTTTATCAATGAAGGTTATGCAACGATAGTTTACATAAACGCAGACGGATCATGACTTCAGCACCAAACAAGTGGTTTACATTATACTTTATTCTCCTTATTTCTTTCCGTTTATTTTGAATAACATACATGTTAAAAGTTTTAGATAAAGATGTCAAACTATGCCCACACATGCAAGCTAACCCACGATTAGACTATTTGTATAACCGCTAAATAACTGTAGTGAAATCATCACAACCTGAGTAATCACGCTTCAGGTATTGCCTATTACCCAGCTAATCATCTATCAGTGTTAGGAAGAAGTGAAATGTTACAATCTATGGTCATTTTATAAAATAGTAGCTAAATGTGTTACTTAATTACGATTCAAGGCATTAGTGTAGCCAGAAAAATACCTAAAAAAAAAAGAAACTCACAGTTATTACCGTGAAAATTGGTTGAATTTTGGCATGGATAACACGCAACTCAATATAATTTTTTTCATAATTTTAAAGATAAAAATAAAGATTTATGTTAGGCAATCATAAGTTTTTTTTTGTGAAATTGTCCAGTTGGCATTTGTAAAAACGCTACCATAAATCATTAGGCTATTAGGCCTACCTGTCATTTTATTTATTTAATTAGCCCTATTTTAATAACCTGTTTTCATTTTTAGGGCCATGAGCTACAAGTCAAAATAAAATCGATATGCTAACTGTATTTTAGCTGTTAAAATAGGCCTGCAATATTTATTCTGGTGTTTAGTTTTGCATGAGCAAATAGCAGTATAGCCTAAACTACATATTTTTAAAAGATTCAGCCTACCTGCAGCGCATGTGAGAGGTGGATCCACGGCAAATCCACTTACTCATGCACTATATACTTATTTCATTTATAACACTGTAAACATCGGAGGCCGATCATCTTTAAACTCAAAAGGCATTTTTTAAGTGTCCTAACTTAAGACTGCTGCTTCATAATGGGATGTTTCTTTTAACTACTGTAAAAGTGTGCTTTAGTGATGTCAAAATAAAAGCAAACATTCAAAAAATGTTTGCGTTTTGTCAATTTTAGCTTAATTTTAATACTATTATATAATACATTGTAATATTAATTATAGTGTAGACTACTGTGGGACTGTGCAGTGTTCAACTAAACATTTTTATTAGACTACTCTAATATTAATCCCAAACTGAAAAACGAATGTGAAAATGATAGGCTTTTTAGCAGGCTCTGCTAAAATTTATTTAACAGCAAATTTCTTTTTATAGCTCAAGAGAGTTGTATTTAAAGAATTAATTAAGCAAAACATGAAATGAATTAGGCTGTGCGCCTTCATGTCATCTACTAGTACATTTTTCTCCCGTGTGTGTTTAGAGTGGGCCTCCACCGCCGCATGCGTTTATACGGACGCACCCTAACCTGACGCGGGGACCAGATCTCTGCACTGTTGCTTTAATTTCACAATTTTCATAATTTAATTGCTTCTTTATAATATAAAATATCTAAATGTGCGTTCTGAAGGTTGCAATGATGGGAGTGTTAGTAATTAATGACAAAAAGAACTTTTAGTTTTGGATGACCTTATCCTTTCAAGAGTTCCCACTTAAATATGCTAAGCGTTTATAGCAGGTTTGCCATGCTGTCCCAGGAGAGAACCCTGAGCTCGGAGATACTTGAGCCCAAGGCTCCCGCCCGGTCAATAAGCATATCAGGGGATCCGAGATCAGGTAGGTCTCGAGAGCTCCCCTTTAGAAAAGGGAGGAAAGGAGGAGATGGGGTGGAAGGGGGGATTCTTCCAAAACGAAGATATCACGTGCTCCTCTCGAAATTAGTTTATGAAACTTCACTTATGAAAACTGGGGGGGCACAAATTCTTTCTTTCTTTCTTTTGTTTTTGTTTTAAGGCTGTAAAACCCTCACTACACTCTTCTCAGACACACATTAACATTTTCACACTTTTCTCTCTTGTTTAAACACTCTCAAAGTTCAAACCTTCTTAGAAAAATAAGTCCAGTATTAAAGAATGAAACCAAAGATCAAAACCTGTTGTCAGACGTAAACATTCATTGCTGTCAGTAAAAGGTTTATTTAGCTTTTTAGCTTTTGTGTGGATGATGTTGGCATCCAACGTAATGTTCTTTATCCTGCAGTCACTGATCCACAAAACTAAAGCAGACTCCGTCCTTAAGGGGGTCGCACAGTGGATGCGGCGCGCACGTGACAGTTGGAAGTAACATACACCGGACGTACACATTCACATGTTATTTAAATGAAATTATTCAGATGGTGCTCTGTAGTGTGGCAGAAATATGAACAGTGTCCTGAGTCGTAGCTGGGCAGCACAGACAGCTGCCGACTTGCGGCGTCGGTGTGCGCACCCTGATATAAACCTGTTTACAATTCTAAAATGCATGGCACTGCATGGCGCAGTGCATCCAGTGTGCGACCCCCTTTAAGATAGTCTTGCTGCGGACTGTTACAACCCTTTTGCATTCTTGTTGAAACTCACACTGCTAGCGATCGAAGATTTATGTTAATTTAGCAAGCTGAAAGCATTCTGTACTGTACAGCACAGTACAGGGGGAGATTGATTGACAATGGTCTACAGCCAATCAGGACGCAGAACACAATGTGCTGTTAAAAATAATAATAATAATAATAATAATAAATGGTGCACAAAAAATCCCATGAAACTGCGAGGCTGCGAAAGATGGACCGTGTTATAGTGAGGGACCACTGTACTGCAGTATTTATTCATCTTTCTTAATGTCAGTTAGTGAAATAAATTCAGTAATTGTTTGTTTGTTAACACAATGCATTAAGTAAAGTTAACAAACATGAATTTGGATGTTAATAACACATTAGTAAATGTTTAATTATGATTAGTAAATGCTGTACAAGTGTTGTTCATTCTTAGTTTATGTTAGTACAAACATTAACCAATAGCACAGAACTGTTGCAATATTTTCTAAATGTCAGTAAAATGGTCAGTAAATGTCTCTGTTTCCCCTCACACAGACTCCAGATCAGTACAATCTGATGTGGATCCTCACCAACATCGTCTCTGCTTTCTTCATCACAGCCGTTTTCATTTTCCACTGGTGAGTTCAGCTTTAAAACTGAGCATAATTAAAAATTATGCAAATAGCACTTTTATAATGCCTAGTTCACACTACAGGATCTTAAGCCTGATTTGAGCCCGATTTGGAAGTTAACGAGCTTGCCGACAGATCGGGCTGTGATCGTTGAAAAATCTGCGGGTGCACGTCGCTCGGCAGTCTTTATATGTGAACTTCTGAACAACGTGTCAAAGACGCTCGCTGCAGCGTCGCCGACACCTCGCAGATGGAAATCCAATATTTAGCGTGCTGAATATTCCAGAGCAGTCGGCCGACTCGACCCCACGTGTAGTCAGATGTAGTGACAAGCTGCAGCCAATGAGAGAGCATATCAGCATGAGCTGAATGGCCGTGTGTTCAGGAGCTGAACAGAAACGTCTGTGATTGGCCAGAATGGGCATCGATTCATTCTGTTAACCAGGACACGAGAGTAGGCTATATTAACAGTGGAACTAGAATTCTGTAACTATTAGATTACCAAATGGGTTATTCTGACCTTTCTCACATCATATTTACATTTAAAACTTCTATTGAGATATTAAAATTAAGCTTTGAATGTCTGTCATTATATTTTATGACAGCATTACCCTAAAATATTCTCTTTTTTGGTAATACAGCCTATAAATATGTAGTTAAGATACTAGAACATGCAAAGGTCTGAGCCTCGCTTTCATTTTCACTTTAAGACAGGAGCTATTTCGCGGCACAGAATATGCTGTTTTAAAAGATATATCTGAAGTAAATTTATGTTTTTGTTATCAGAAAGTTTTGTTTATTTTAGCAGGAAGTTGCGAGGTAAAGAAATGCATGCATATATAAAGTCACAGCGAAAAGAAGCAGACATGCATGCAGTCCTTTTGACCAATATGGTAATTAAAGGTAGACATGCTCAGTTCTTTACTGTTTTGTAAAAAAAAAAATAACAATGTTAGAAAGACATACACAGATATTTAGAAACCGTCAGAGTGTTATAGATATGTTAGTTTTATTTCAAAGAGTTATAAAATTACAAATATTAAAAACTCTCAGTGTATCTTTCCACTTGAACCTTGCAGATGAGTGATTGATTTGTTGATGCATCAGCTGACTGATGATGTTTTTAAATGCTCCATTGAAATCTTCAAATGCTGTCAGTGATGTGATCAACACATGAGCAGCCAATAGTGTTCAGCTTTTTCTGACGACTCCTCCCTCAAAATTTCATTGGCTGTGGTTTGGTAGCTTGACTGAACTGTTGGCGAACGAGTTGTTGTCAGATCATGTAGTGTGTGACCCCCCTCTTGTAGATCATTTACGTAGTGTCGTGTAGTGTGAACACCACAGTGATTAAAAGACGCAAAATCAAGTCATGTAGTGTGAACGGCACAGCGATCTGCCGATGTTTAAAATCCTATAGTGTGAACTAGGCTAAAGGAATTTGTGGCAACAGTTTGGTCACTGAACATCTTTAAAATTAGAAAGAAAATGCATCAAATTCAAACAAGGTATTGCAAAAAAAACCTACAAAATTTTAACTAAATTTTATATATATTTATTTATTTATTTCCTGTTTATGAAAATGGTATTTAATATTTTTCCCCAACATGTTAATTTGGGTGTAATTTTTGCACTGTGATCTTCAGTTTTTAGTTAAATTAGTTCCAGTGTGGTCTTATCTAGTACTGTCCAGTACTGTCTAATCTAATGTACAGGATGGGCCCTTTATATGGATACACCTTAATAAATTACATAGACAATTGCCTTCAGATGACCCCAAAGATAAAAGTCTAAGGGGGTCAGATTGGGAGACCTTGGGGGCCATTCAACTGGCTCACGACAACCAATCCACTTTTCAGTAAACTGTATTCAGGAAACCATTCCCATTTTTGCGCAAATATATTATTGTAAAGCATCATGTATAAAATTCACTCATTCATTTTTCTTCGGCTTAGTCCCTTTATTTATCAGAGGTCGCCACAGCGGAATGAACGACAACTATTCCAGCATATGTTTTATGCAGCAGATGCCGTTCCAGTCGCAGCCCAGTACTGGGAAACACCTACTGTATACACTATACACTATGGCCAATTTAGCTTATTCAATTCACCTATAGTGCATGTGTTTGGACTGTGGGGGAAACCCACGCCAATTCGGGGAGAACTTGCAAACTCCACACAGAAATGCCAACTGACCCAGCTGAGGCTCGAATCAGCAACCTTATTGCTGTGAGGCGACAGTGCTAACCACTGAGCCTCCGCGCCGCCCCATGTTTAAAATATGAATGTAAATTAGAGATCTGTGAGGGGTGAACTCATTTATGGTGTGCTCTGTATGATGACATGAATTTAAGTGCGTAGTTCAATCACAGATATTAAACACTGCAATATTCTGTAAAACTAAATTATTGATCTCATCATGATTTAACAGCCTGTCCTCATGAATGATGATGATGATGATGAGCATGTGTGTGTGTGTCCTGCAGGTGGCGTGAGGGAGGTCTGCCGTTCTGGTCCGGCAGTCGACAGGTGAATGAAAACGGGCCCTACAGCAAGTTCAGGACAGGTGAGTTGAAGAGGTTTTCGGCATGTTGTCATGCATGTGCCATTCACATTACTGGCTGATTTCAGAACAGCATAATATCACAATATTGTATCTACAAATATATGAGCAATTTCACACGAGCAGCAGTGCCATATGGCTGTATATTAGCACTGGGGGGGATGAGTGAGTTGGCTTGAGGCCACAGGCAGAGTTCCTTAGTGACTCACCAGTGATGATATACAGCCATATCGCACTGCTACTCCTGTGGTACTGCGTTTATACAACAGTTTGACGGCATAATCTTGTATAAGAAAATGAAAATCAAACATGGAGATTCTAAAAACCCTTTTGTAAGAGGAACTACTTTTTTCCGCCATTCGTTCACATCTGCAGCTGACGTCAGAACAGCAGAGACAGATACTCATTTACCAACGTCACTTTAGAGCTAGTGTTTGAATGATTCTCTAGTGTAATGTCTAAAGTGATGTCAAAACAGGTGATTTTGCTCACATTTTAAAATTATAAGGCTGAACGGCATGATTTCACAATAATTAACCTAGAAAAAGCCAAATCAAAGCAAACACTAGCAGATTACTATGGTATAAATACAGCACTACAACATACAAAAGAGAGAGATGGACTTAGATTGTCACTTACCTGATTTATAATGATTTGTTCTGCTGTAGTTTGAAACTTGCGTTGAGAAAACGTCAGGTTTTTCTCCCTCTCAGCACTTATTATGCAGTCTCAGTCAGAACGTCAACCGTCACTTTCTTTGGTCCTGCTCAGACAGGCTGATGGCAGCCGATGCACTGAATCTCCGATATTATGAATATTTAAAATAGACACTGTCCTTATAAATAAACTGCATAGTTGCAAAAAGCTTCAAAAGTACATTATGTTGTCCAACAGCAGCAATATTTGTCCAACTGTAGAGTGTCCTCTGCTTGGCTCTCTATGTGGGCGGAGTAATGCACAAGGGTGAAGAGACTGTATGAGTGCTGTTATTGCAGAATATCACACAGCTATCAGCCAATCAGATTCAAGAACCAGACAGAAGTGTAGTATAAAGCAGAATATAGTATATCTCTACATAATCCCCTCTCACCAGCTAATTTAGTTAATAATACAGATGAAAAGGATTGTACACAGAATTAAAATGCAAAATAATCATTTAAATTGAGATGATTGTGGCAACATGGGTAGACTTAAGTAACGCACTACTGTTTAAAATGTACACTGTGTATACTTGAGGTTTTACATTCTGAACACAGCCAGTGTGAACGGCCTCATGAATCCTCTTTTGAGTTCTAGTTGATGTGTATTGATGATTGATGGATGAGATTTATTTATGTGTTTGGGTAAAATGTTAGTCTATAAAGGTCTGATATCACCATTTCCTAATAAAATACATACAGTCATTTAGTGTTATTGAGTATTTTTAGAGAGAATTAGCAGTTGATCAAAACAACAAATCAGGCTTTCTACCAAATATGAACTCTTCTGATGTTTTACTCAAACACACAATAAGTCCAGCGTGTCTTTTGGTGTCAGTGGTGTTTTAATTAATATATATATATATATATACACACACACACACATATATATATATATATATATACACACAGTTGAAGACAGAATTATTAGCCCTCCTGAATTATTAGCCTCTGTAATGAAGTTGGTTGGCCATCAGGAAGGAGGCGGAGAACCGATGACATTTAAAATGATTTAATAACAAATTAAACAAAACAAATGGACGTCAGCTTGTCATGGAGACTGCAGTCAAATTAAAAGCAACACTCACATAATAACCCGGTCCTCTCTCCTCTAGCACTGGCGTCTCTCCTCCTTTCAGCTTCCAGGGCTCCTCCCTGAGACTCAAGGCAGGTGATGCGTCCAGGTGTCTCTGCTTATCTCGCTCACACCACCCGCCTCGTACGCCGTCACAGCTCTCGGCCCCGCCTCTCTCCCCACTCTATATTTTTTTGTTTAATGGAAAGAACATTTTTTTCAACACATTTCTAAACATAATAGTTTAATTAATTAATTCTTTACTTTTATATAGCGCTTTTCTAAACACTCAAAGCACTTTTTTAGGGTATCTTCTCATCCACCACCAGTGTGCAGCATCCACCTGGATGACACGACTGCAGCCATATTGCATTAGACTGCACACCAGCTGATTGGTGGAGAGGAGAAAGAGTGATAAAGCCAATTATGATATGGAGATATTTAGGAGGCCATGATGGACAGAGGCCAGTGGGCAAATTTGGCCAGGAGGCTGAGGTTAAACACCCCCTACTCTTTTTTGAAGGACGTTCTGGGATTTTTAATAGAACAATCATGCAAACTAGGTTTTGCTCGGAAATGGCTATCTTTGCTCAGCGTCAGGCGCAAACCAGCAAGACGTTTAGCAGCGAACTAGGAATTTATTTGAATATCAAATGTCTAATAATACTACTTATTTACATTTTTATTTCATTTATACATATGCAATGAATGTAAGCCTGCTAACTGTGTGTGGTTCAAATGATAGAATATGTAAACTTAGTTTGTATTTATATAATGAAATAATAATATTTAAAAGCCTGCGTGCGGGGCTTTTATGTTAGTTCAAAAGTATTTTTATTAAACATGTTAGATATGACAAACTTGAGAACTTGAGAACTTGTGGAGTTTGCAAGTTCTCCCCATGTTGGTTTAGGTTCTATAAAAATATATAAATAATAATAAGATAAAATATAAATAAATAATAAGGTAAAACATATCTTACTCTCATATATAAGGAAAGAAAAAAAAATATCAAGGAAAGGTTCTACTCTTCTAAAATGACTGAGAAGCTTCTTTACGTGATCTAAAACAGGTTGCCAGGTGAAAAAAAACATTAGTACAGCCAGGGGTGTTGCTAGACATAAAGCTCTACTGGGGCACAGCTCCCTCTCAAAAAAATAAACAAAATAAAATAAAATAAATAACAGTATTATTGTTATTATAGAATTATTATTCTAAATAAATAACA
>CAIGQZ010032693.1:5175950-5201292 GCA_903798205.1 Danio tinwini
TTTCCAAATTTGTAAATATTGTTAATAACGAATTTACTGATATTTTCTAAATTTGTAAATATTGTTAATAATGAATTTACTGATATTTTTTCATGTGAGCCTGTTCTCACATGATCCCTTTCCGGAAAATTGCCGGTAATTTTTCAGAAAAGTCTGCATGTGTGAAAGGGGCTAATGTTTTCTTAGAGCATTTACACACAAATAACCCAATCACTGCTTGTTTAGAGCAGTTTGGGATGCATAGAAGCCATTCCAGTTTATATCCAACTCAAAACGTAATAAACGGTACCTAAATGGTGCATCTGAAGACATAAAACACATATTCTGGAGAAACTGATGAATCTGTGTGTGTGTTCAGAGGTAGTCGTCCTCAGAGGAAGAGTCTTCATCCGGGTACATTGAGCTCTGTGTGCTGGCAGAGGGAGTTCTGCTCATTCGCCACAGTTGCGCCGCGAAGGCCCGCCCCCAGCTGCAGGGCTGGCCGATGGGACGCAGCAGACGCACCAGCTCCACCGCCTCCAGCCAATCAAACGTTCACTTGCTGCTGCCGCCGCGCGAGTTTCGCTGTTTGCTCATGGTGGTTAGCATCTGGCTAATGTAGGAGGTCAACAGGTCGTCCATTTTATAGCCCTGTTGGAGGAAAAACAGAGAGTGAGTGTAGAACAAGTGTGCCACACGCTTGCTTTTGAGTGAAGGTCCTGGCCGTTAGATTGCCCCCTGGGTGCTGGCTGCAGTACAAGTATCAGGGCTGGATTAATCAATGGGCATTATGGGCACAGGCTCAGGGGCTCGTGTGCACTTGGGGCCCCTGCGAGGGAAAAAAAAGCTGATTTTGGAGTGTCTATTTAGGTTAAGTGCAAATAGTGCACCTCGTTAAAAAAAGCTAATCAAATGCTTCCCGTCAGCGCCATTTGATCGACAGAGACAACAAAACTAAAGAGGTCAGTAGACAGCAAGTGGGAGTGCGTAGCTCATAAAGTGCATGGCAATATGTTTTAAGGCGATCGATCATGAACCCGGTTCGTATCCAGCGACTGATGAACTCGTTTCTCTTTTTCCCCCATTACATATCAGATTGGAAATACATTTATTTCATGATGATGATGATGATGATATGCTATTTATTTGTCATATATACTTCCATGTATTCACATACACTGACATATAGTGAAACTGGACCCCCTCGACCATACACAAACATTTCAGGAGAAGACAAGTCAGCGGGAGGTATTATTTAGAAAAAGGAAGTAAGATACATAAGGAAAGAGGCAAAAAAAAATTCCCTCTCACCCTGCTCTTAAATTAGGACAGAGTGAGACCAGGGATTAAAAAAAGCCCCGGCAGTCAAGCACATAAACACATAGACAAGACAAAACATCGCAACAGGGTATCGGAACAGGGGATGTGGATATAGTCCGGCAAGGGCGGGCAGCCATCCAGCCTGCAGCTGAAAGAAGCGCTGGTCACAGTCCCACCTACCCCCTCCAGTGGGTGAAAGCACACGAAGGCGTATTTTCAATAGAAAGGAATGTTTTGAAATAACCCGCGCTGAATTGGGCGGACTGTAGTGTAGTAGTGGTAGTAGATCAAAATGAGTGGACAAGTGGATTTAGCAAACGCAAGAGAAAAAGAGGAGAGAGGCATCTTTATGTAGGCATGTTCCATGTTTAAACAGATCCATGATGAGGAGAATGAGGGTAAAGAAGACACTATAGGGAACGTTAGCTAGCTATCAAGCTAATGTTAACCAGGCAGAGAAAGCTAACTGCAGCGCAGACTGGACTCATCGTGTGTCTGATTAGGAAAGACAGACAGAAGATTGAGAGAGAGAGACAGAAAAAGCCCCTAAAGAGGAGAGAGACAGGAGAGAACTGGTATAGTGTGTGTGATTTCGGAGACTTTCAGCTTTATAATCAAGTGCTGTTTGCCTTCTCTTCTTCATCACGAGGGAGACAGCAGGAATCATTAATCAGTGTGTGTATTATGGAGGACTCTGATTTATAGAACTGGACCGGAGAGGTGTTATATCCAAATCATATGCATTATAAGTTTGTAGAAGTTATACATTAAAAATACCCTTAAATAGAAATGTTTAGTTCTGCTTCAGTGAACTTGAACAAGTAAAATCCATTAATTTTCACTAGTTTTATTAGTATTTTTTTTTTTATCAAAGTGTGCTTTAAATGCTTTTAAAATAAGTTAAATCTTTGTTGACTGTAAATATATGTACTGTATCATTTATTTAAAAAAAATGTGGGCAAAATATTATAGATTAACTTTATTTTAAAAATATTATATTAATCTTATTTTTTATTCAACTATAGGGGTGCGAGCTTGTAGGGGGCCCTACAAGACATTGTGCCCAGGGGCCTCTAAATTCTTAATCCGGGCCTGACAAGTATTAAAGGGCACCTATGGTGAAAAATCTACTTTTCAAGCTGTTTGGACAGACATATGTGTAGGTATAGTGTATAGAGCGTCATATTGGGCTGATATAAACACACTCAGTCCTTTTTTTTTTTAAATTTAACAACATAAAAACGGTGGACCAATTGAGGCTGTTTTGAGATCGACCGCAACTTGACGTAGGAGTGCAGTCCCCCCGCCCACCAATATTGATTGACAGGTGGCCATTACCATCTCCTCAGTATGTTGTTTCACGTCCACCATTTTCAGCGTGTGAGTCAAAGCGACGTCACCAAAGAAACACCCTTGCTCTATGTTTAGATGTAAGGCTCATTGGGCTCAACATTCACCACGTTATCGCTCTCCTCGCCGCCAGTGTTTGTGAGTTTTGGTGGGTTTGCATACATGTGTACTTTTCATTGTGTCTTCCTTAAACTTCAGCGGTTTGCATTTCCCGCGGTCACAGAAGCTCCCTGTCATCTTAACTAGGTGCAGCTGGAAAATGCGAGCGCGCTGCCTCACATGCTCGTCCCTCCATTGGAAATAACGAACTAACGACGCGCAGCGCCATGCATTTCGCGTTGTCGCGAGTGAAAGTGATGACCGTGGGGTTTGCTCACTATTCTGCCACCTAGGTCGCCTCTATGGATGCGCTGCGCTGCTCAGGACACTGTTCATATTTCTGCCGCGCCACAGAGCGTTATCTGAATAGTTTCATTTTAAATAACATGCGAATGTGCGCGTCTGGTGTGCCGCGTCATGGCTCTGAGCTGCGCGTCCGGTGCATCAAGCAGGTCAACCAGAAGTGCTGCTCGGCGCTTTTTTGAATTCTAAACATAAGTTTCTATCGGGTGACACACCGGCGCTGCAAGTGTGCGATACTTTCAACTGTCATGTGCGTGCCGTGTCGCGGTGCATCCGGTGTGTGATGCCCTTCAGTCAAAGTTAATTCACTGTGCTTTATTAGTCTCGGTGTAGGCTACAAGCTCGGAGCTTTAAACTAGCACACAGTTGGCTGTAAAACTATACAAAGACACAAATGATTTGTACTCTCTGCTTGGTCTGTGTCTGAGTCGTACAAGTACAGCTGGTTGTACCTGGTTGGTACACTCATGTTGCTTCTCTCTTGTCTGCCTGTCTATTACACAAAGCGGGGGAGCTCTTGGCTCCGCCCCCTTGTTAACTTGGGCGGGAAGTTGAAACAAATTTTCATGTGAAGCAACACGCCCCTAAAACAGCAAACTGTACACGCCCCCAAAATGGCACTTTTTAACACATCATAATAAAAAAATCTTAATTGTGTTTTGAACTGAACCTAAACTGGCACACTCAGAAGAACCATAATATTAATATTACATCTTAAAAAAGGGGTAAAATAGGTGCCCTTTAAAGCCCGCCTCCTCCGTATTAATGAACGAGACTAGAGCGCAAATAAAAAAATGTATTACACTTGCAATAAAATGTCCTGAAAGATGGATTTGGTCAATGAAGGCACTGGTTATCATGCTAATATAGGCTCAGATCTTCATTTTAGTAAACAGTATGCTTTTAGCAGTAATTTAATGCTATAAAAACAGGGCGTGTCATCGTGATTGACAGCTGTGATTGACAGTTTCTCAAAGCACACCGTCGGAGCTTCGGGAGGAGATTGAAGTGTTATTACTCCATTTCTGTGTTATTTCATCATGATAAAATGAGTTGTTCAGCAGTAACCTATACTTTCTGACCTACTGTACAGGATCTGGTGGAACATTGTTTATTCGGTAAGGTCAGGGCTTTATCATTTGCTGATACACGCCTAGCCATGACAGGGAAAATACAGGTGATCGCCATCTAGCAGTAATTCTCTTTATGAGTCTGAAATAATAATTAGGAAGACAAAGCTAATGTTAGCCGATCTCCACATTGATTCATTCATTCATTTCTTTTCGGCTTAGTCCCTTTATTCGCCACAGCGGAATGAACCGCCAGCTTATCCAGAACGATTTTACGCAGCGGATGCCCTTCCAGCCGCAACCCATCTCTGGAAAGCATCCACACACACTCATTCACATGTGTAATATGAACCCTATTTTTTCATACTATTGACAATATTTATAAAGTAGACATACAATTCTGAGGTAGCACAAGATGTTTGGGGACATTTTATTTGAATTTTAGCCTCTAAAAATGTCTAAAAACAGCTTAACAACTTTCACATGTGGATTGCTGTAGCAAGTAATTTTTTACGACTCTGAGAAGTATCCTTGTTGCAAATTATTAAATAACTGTTGCTCGGGGCGGTTCATTCCGCTGTGGAGACCCCTAATAAATAAAAGGACTAAGCCGAAGAAAAATGAATGAATGAATGAATGAACTGTTGCTCAGTAATAGAGGGAGTAACTGCTCATCGTAACTATTGCTCATGGAGGAGTGCAGAGCGTGCATCTGACTACTGTGACCTCCTGGGACAGCAGAGTCTTCGCTGACACCCAGCGTTCTCCAGCTTCTGGTGCCTAGACTGCAGCTCTGCACAAGACGTTTGGCCATAGGAGAAATGGTCGTGCCCAACTGAGCCTGGTTTATCTCAAGGTTTTTTATCCTTCACTTACGCCAATTGGTGAAGTTTTTTCCTCGCCGCTGTCGCCACTGGCTTGCATGATTCAGGATCTGTAGAGCTGCGCATCGATGGATTTGCTCTTCAGTGTTTGGACTCTCAGTAGTGGATATTAAACCACACTGAACTGAGTCGAACTGAACTTAAACTCTGAAAACTAAACTGACACTTTCAATTCACTATAATCTTCTATGTGAAGCTGCTTTGACATTGTAAAAGCGCTATAGAAATAAAGGTGAATTGAATTAATAGCTTTTTTAAATCAGTCACCAGATATGAAAAATGATGGCAAAAAGAGTATGCTTTTTTACATATGCTTCAAAGCCTTTTTGCACATCGTCACTAGAAATGTATATAGTTTCTGCAGTTGTGGTGTGTGTCGGTCTCACCAGTGAGGTCTCGCACAGCAGCTTGCTGCCCTGAACCAGGTTGCCGATTGTGATGTGGAAGTACGTGTTGCCACTGCTCCAGTTGGAGATTTTGGTGAAGGGATATGTGGTTAAAATATCCTGCAGAGAAAATATAAATATCATTTCATAAAAAATAAAATGACAAAAAAAAAAAAACTGAAAACATAATAAAAATGAATTAATAAACATGCATCATAATGTCCATCAAAATATATTATAAATAACAAATTGACCAAAACATACAACAATAAAATATTTCAAGTATATTGAAGCTGAAATAATTCAGATTTTAAAATATTACTATAAATTAAAGTGGTAACACTTTATAATAAGTACACACTATGAATAATTTATTAAGCATCAGCATCTAGTAAATTCATTATTTGTTAAGCATTAACTACATTAATAAACGTCAGTAAGCAGTTTATAACTGCTGCTACAAATGCTGTATTCTTGACTTATAACCACATTTATAACGGGCTTAATGATGTTACTTTCATAATTTGTGACTGGTTGATTTTTCATTACTAAACTAGGTATTGCATCATATAAAAATCATTTGTATTTAAGAGTAGTTGGAGGTTTTTAGGATAATTCAGAATGAGTTAGTAAATGATTAATAAACTATTGAAATTAACATTTATATATCTTATTATTCAGGCATTAGTAATGGTTACTATGTATGTTAAAAAATGCTTTATTAACTTGACTATTTATGCTTTATAAAACCTTTATAGATGACAATTAAAGGCTCAGTATCAAATGAACAATAATCTTTGCAATCTTATCTAAAAAATAAAATTACTGTAAATATATTGCTGAATAACAGGAGTGTCAAAATATGACATAAAATTGGATAAAACAACAACAATTTAACAATTTAACAATATAATATGGTACAACATTTCAATGTTATTTAGCGATGTTTAAACTGTACAGTATTTTTATTTTAGATAAGGTTGCAAAGATGTATTTTTTTATAGTTTCTTTTGTGTATCTTCAAACAAACAGGAACGAAAAATGTCATTTATGTTTTTTTTTTCCTGTTTAGAATTTAACCAAACCTTTAATTGTGATTTATAAGGGATTTATAAAGCCTAAATAATCTTCACTTTAGATTAGGTCACAAAACTAAATTAAGCTGAGTAAATAAAGCATTTATTAACATACAAATGAACTATTACTATATGCCTGAATAATAGGAATTATTCATGTTAATTTTAATAGTTTATTAATCATTTACATTTTGAATGATCTTAAAAATCACCAACTATGCTTAAATAACTGGGTTTGTAAATAATGCAATACTTAATTTAGTAATAAAAAAATAAATCATTAACAAAGTATGAAAGCACAATTATTAAGCACATTATAAATGTGATTATAAGTCAAGAATAGAGCATTTGTGGCTGCAGTTATAAACTGCTTACTAACGTCTATTAATGTAGAGTTAATGCTTAACAGTTAATGAATTTACTCAATTCAATTCATCTTTATTTGTATAGCGCTTATACAATGTAGATTGTAGTGAATGTAAACAGTGTCAGTTCAGTTTTCAGTGTTTAAGTTCAGTTTAGTTTAGCTCAGTTCCGTGTGGGTTAATAATCACTACTAAGAGTCCAAACACTGAAGAGCAATTCCATCGATGCGCAGCTCTACAGATCCCGAAACCATGCAAGCCAGTGGCGACAGCGGCGAGGAAAAAACTTCACCAATTTACTATTTGCTAATGCTTGATAAATGGTTCATAGTGTGTAGTTATTATAAAATGTTACCATTAAAGGTTTTAATAAAAAAAATAAAGATTTAACAGTGAATAAAAAAGCTAACAATTAATGCAAGTATTATAAATGCAGACCCTAAAACACAACATCTGCATGTGGGAAATGAGCAATAAAAATAAGTGTTCAAATGCGTGTCATTCAGCACTCCCAAAGTACAAATAAACACTTCTTGTATTTAAAAATCACAGTGGAATATAAATCAGAGCATGCTTAAAAGACTTAACAATGAGAGAGAAAAAGACAGAAAACACACCTTGTTTTTGGGGTCGATCAGACTGACTCCATATTTGTTGATGGCGATCAGCAGGATCTCGGGGAAGTGCGGCTCAGTGGTTTGCTGCGATGAGAGTACATAAAACCATTATTAAAATCTGGAGCATATAACAAACACACATTGAGCATAAAAGCAGAAAGTTAATACAGCAGACTTACTTTAACTTCAAAGAAGGCCGAACCAAATGTGGGCCATTTGAAAATGATCTTCAGAAACATCAGCTTGGCTTCCTCTCTTGATTTCCCAGCATGCCTGTTGAAGTACGCCACAATCGACTGCCAAAACAAAAACGGCAAAATGAAGAGGATCTGCTGTTTGGATGATGAAAATGACGTATATACGTTATATACAGTGCTCATAGCTCAGCATAAATGAGTACACCCACTTTTGAAAACTATTATCTATTAATATTCTCAGTGAATATAGCCAATAACTGTTGGTGCATTTAGACACATGAGTTTTATTAAACAGTTTTATATATATATATATATTGTGGCGAGGGGGCGTGGCCGAGAGCCGTGGGAGCGAAACGAGGCCCGCCACAGATGAGATACACCTGTGGCGCGCACCTGCCTTCAATCCCAAGGAAGGAGCTCTGGACTATAAGAGAAGGAACGATGGCAGAGGACAGAGAGAGAGGACCGGGCCCGGACATGTTTTACTTTTGCTTTCAGTTTGACGGCAGTCTCCGTAAGGAGCTGCCTTCCGTTTGTTTTGATTTAGACGGCAGTCTCCGTGAGGAGCTGCCGTCCCTTTTATTAATAAATATTTATATGAAGTTCGTCGGTTCTCTGCCTCCTTCTTCCCGGCGACCAGGTGGCCGTAACTTCATTACATATATATATATATATATATATATATATATATATATATTAAAATAAGAGTTCTCTTTTGTTTAGTAACAGGAGAATGCACATAAAAATCGGTGGATGGAAACATAGTTATTGTATTAAAGACACAGTTCACCTAATAATGAAAACATACTCACTCACCCTGTTATTGCATTAACCACAGGCATTGCTAGATGCAATTTACTGGGGCACGTGGCCCAGTAAAAAAAAAAATCGCCAGTGCCCCAGTAAATGCTTTGGGATATGATTTTCGTTATATGCAAGAAGAGTAGTAATCCCAGAATAAAGACGTTACTCTCTATGTGCAACTGACCCAACGCTGATGAAAGCAATGTAGTTTAATAAAAAAAAAACTGATGCATGTGCGCAGAAAAAAACCCATTCCTGTGCGCCTTACACACTGGTCCTGCTGGACGCTGAGTTAGTTTTGCAAGTCGAAAAAACTACAGTTTAAATAATATGATGGTGATTTTATTTAGACTAGGCATGCCTCCTGATAGATTTTTTTGTATGAAGCAAAAAGGAGGGATGACGAGTCAGGAAGGTAAGACTTAATACAGTAATCCTAATTCTCTGCCATGTGTCTAGTCTAAGACAACAAATAATGCCCGTGCCCCAGCAAAGCTTTGTATCTAGCAATGGCCCGGACAATAACTATTAATATTTGAAAAATATGACACCGTCTTATCTGAGGCTTTGACACAAACCCTTTTCCAGTCATCGGGTGAGAGCTGGCGAATCAGGTCTTGAGGAATCATCTCCTTCAGTATTTTGGGAATGCTGGGAAAGTGTGACTTGTCGTCCTCAAATTTAACCCGATAGATCAGAGCACCGAGCTGGAAAACCTCCTCTCTGGAGCACTTGTGATATCCTCGCAGATATTTAGGAAGCTCCTACACACAGCAGGCATTATAATGAGTTTATATGCTGTATTATACACAGCACAGGATTGTTTTAAAAGTGTTTGTGCTTTCGTGATGTGGTTCATCACTGTTTCTGACCTGATAATAGTGGAAGATGGAGTCTGCGAAGGAGTCTTTGCCTGGAATGGTGGTCGTCCATAACTTCTTCATGAAGAACACCTGGTATGTCAGCGAAGGCACTATACCTGAACACCACAGTAAGAGACGTTACTCCAATTCGGCGGGTTTTTATGATTCCCAAATCAAAAAAATCAAACGTTGGCATTACATTTATAGATTAAATTGATCAAAAGTTCAGGGCAACACAGTGGCAAGCACTTTTGCCTCATATCAAGAAGGTCGCTGGTTTGATTCCCGGCTTGGTCAGTTGGCATTTCTGCGTGAAGTTTCTCGTGTTGGTGTGGGTTTCTTGGGTGCTCTGGTTTCCCCCACAGTCCAAACACATGCGCTATAGGTGAATTGAATAAACTTAATTGGCCGTAGTGTATGTGTGTGAATAAGTGTGTATGGATGTTTCCCAGTACTGAGTTGCAGCTGGAAGGGCATCCGCTGTGTAAAACATATGCTGTATAAGTTGGCGGTTCATTCCGCTGTGGCGAATAAAGGGACTAAAGCTGAAGGAAAATGAATGAATGATCAAAAGTTATGTTATGTAACTGTAACTATTATTGTATATTAACTATAAACAGGGTTTTACATTAACACCTGCCGAATGCCGGTAGATTTCGGTTGTGGTGGGTTGGACAGAGTCTCCCAGTAGCCACTTTGGCTGGCTGAAACTCATTTTTAAATTGCCAGTGCTGGCTCTTCGTCACTACAGATTAGACTGTTAGTTTATGACCGTTTGTCTATATGCGTAATGTAATCTTAGAATCGAGAAGCAGCACGACTGACCAAAACAGCTTTTCATGCGAGCAAAAGAAAGCAGGTGAATAGCGAATGATCATGCGCATGATGACACACAGCAAAAAATTCCAGTGTTAAACATACGGTGTGAATTTTTTGGTGTTGTTCAGTGTTAAAACCGAAGTACATTGTAATCCACGAGTGTAAAAGAGCGTATATTTAAGGGTTGTTTTTTTAGTGTTAAACTTTTAACCCAATATGCAGTGTATTTCCCACTAGTGATGGGTTCTTTCAGACAAACTGTGATCAAACCAGTATGTTTCACTTAAACCTGAAACATGTCTTGTTGCATTTTAAAATGAGTTGTATGTTGAAATTATATCTGAAAAGATTAATGAACATTTAAATTAAAACTACTTTTAACATATTTGATCACTGTCATTTCACACACACCAATTGATAATATAGGAAAAAAGGTCATATATGAACACTGAAGGGTAACACACAGTTCAGTTTGATGTAAGAATAAACTCTTGTTGTGTTAAATGAACTCGGAGAGTAATGTACAAATTTTACACTTCAGAAAGTGTTATGTTAACTCCAAAATGGAGGGAATCATATGTACACACAAGGAGTGTTAAGTTAAACTCATATTGAGTTAAATGTACACTGATTTTTTTTCTGTGCACAGGCTTTCCTCACTCACTGATGAGGGCTTTAGTGTCGCACACACAGATGATTTGATGCACGCGAGTGATTAAAAGGACTGTGCCGTTTCCTCACCCTAAGCAACCGTGCCTGGAAACGAAACTAGTGCGATGCTCATGCACCAACAGTCCTTCAAGGCCTGGAGATTCTTTGTAAGCAGCAGCAGTTGCTGTCGCTTTCGCTTTAACCATTCTTTGAACAGATTATTAATTGGCCTAACATTAACCGTGTGCGCGGCATCATCCTTTCATTATCGCGCACACAATGTTTTGTACCAGATTACTTTTGCTTGCTGTTATTTTTGTTAATATAGTTTAATCATCATCCTTTACAATAATATTGCTTTAATATGTTGTTATATGCAGTCAACTGGTGATCTGGGAGCCAGAACAGACCACTGTTTTAGATGCGTGAGAATATCTATTTTTTTAACTGTTTTGATGAATAAAAAGTGTAGTATTTTGCTTGTTTTAACACATTATTTAATGGCAAGGAAATAATTAGTTTGCTGTGGGCAGGAAAAAAAAAGGTAAATCCTTATTGTGTTGAGCCCTGAAAAGTCCTGTGAAAGAAAACTAATTGCAATGCTACACTTTTTTCTGAAAGCACAACCCATTTGCTCATGCTGATTGAGTAAACTCATAAACAAAAAACAGTGAAATGAATGAGGCAAGTGGAAACAACACAATCTAAATGAAGTTATTTTAGCATGCCGCAACCCATGCCAAAGTCAAATTTATGCATATAAAATATATTTTCCCATCAACAAAAGTGTGGCTAGTGAAAATGGCGAGTGGCTAATAACGGTGGAAAACTACTAGCCACAGTGGCTGGTGATCAAAAAAGTTAATGTAAAGCCCTGACTATAACTATATATGTTTTAATAGTTATATTATATTTTTTTCTATTTTGAGAGTTTATTTTTTTATTAAAATTATTTATTTATTTATTATTTTCATAAAATAGTCCTGAAAAATATATATCGGTTTCTACAAAAAAATAATAACAGAAGAACTGTTTTGGAATATATATATTTAATTAGGGGTGTCAGAATTAATAGTTTTTTCGGTGCACCAAGATGCAGATGGGGACAATTAGCTACCGGTTCAGAATTAGATCACAACCGGTTATCAAGTACTGATGTCATTTATTAGATTAGATTAGATTCAACTTTATTGTCATCACACATGTACAAGGAAACGAAATGCAGTTTAGGTCTAACCAGGAGTGCAATAGCAGCAAGTGCAGGATACAGGTATAAGTTATAAAGTGCAGTTATAGAAAACCTATGGTGATATTTACAAATGGATGTACTATCAACATTATATACAGGTTGTGTTAGCTATGAACAGAGATTTACAATAGATGGATATATGTACAGGTTGCTATTAATAATCAGAAGTGTGCAGATAGATAAACATAATTACAAATGTATATGTCCAGTGGGTGTGTACATAATTACAAATGTACATGTGCAGTAGGTATGTACAGTTCAAATAAATGAATCAGTGCAATGAATATGTGCAATTTTTAAATGTGCAAATGTTAAATAGTGCAGTGATTATGAGGAGTCTGAGTTATGAGGAGAGTGGGGTGTGTATTAGGGGGGCAAAAAGTCAGTGGGGAGCAAAGTTCAAAAGGGAGACAGCTCTCCCTTTATCTCCTATGTGCAATGTTGCAGTAGAATACTATGGCGAAGGAGGCAAGTGCGAGTAAATAAAACGCTTCTACTACTTAAAAGGTAAATAATTATGCACAATTCAACAGCTTGTGAATTTGCTGGAAAGTCTTTCATTGGCACTGAAGAAGGTACAGCACACAAACCGCTAATTCACTACTAGGGAGAAATGCTGTAAAAATCCATCTCTGCTTCTCTCACTTTGGACATTTGACCCGCTGGCATGTTCATGAGGTAACTTTTTCTCTCCTCTTGGCTGTTAAAGCGATACGTATGGATCTAGACACGAGCTTGCCTGAAGTGTGAGTTTTCTCCACTGTGTCTATTACCTGTGATAACCGTGCATTGTGTGCATATAGACTGTAATCACGGCTGCTCTTCCCGCGTCACTCATTGGTGAACAGCGCTTTCCATTCTAAAGCCAATTGCAGCCCTTTCTATTGAGCGGGTAAAGACAATGACCAATCATAGGGGTGTAAGACCTCGCTTGACAGTGCTCAAAAAGCAAACGGGATAATATTTACATTAGTTTATTTGTTATGAATGCTCATGCTGTCTTCTGTGCATGTATTGGAGTTTTACTTGAAACATTCAATAAGAGTGTTTTCTTTGAGCAGGTCAAATTAAAGGTACAGTTCATATATCTGACTGCTTGTATTAAAGAACTAAATTGTATTACAAATAGTAAATACATTTTATTATAATTATAGATTTTAATAAAAAAATTATTCTTGTGTTGGTAAAAAATCTAATTATGTTTGGAAAGCATCGTCAATGCACCGTGATGCATCGAATTGAACTGAATGGATGGCATGATAATCATAACCGAACTGAACCATGAAACCAGTGTAGGTTCACACCGCTATATTTAATTAAAAGTTATTATTTCAAATTAAAAGGTTTAAAATAATGAAATATGCCCTGCCCGCTCGCAGTTTTTAAGGAAACTTTTCGGTGAGGTAATCAAGTCAATATTATTGTTCAAAAGGGTAATGATTTGCACTCATCAAGTATTTACTTCATGCTGTTTTTATTTTTACATTCTACGGGTGACTCAGAAAACACAAACGTTTCGCCACAATGCCTTCCTCAGTGTGTAACACAATTCCCTTACTCCACCCCTTTATCCCACAGTCAATCACATTGCGTCATTAGACGACCACTCCAAAACAATCTCATTTTCATTTCAACATTCCATAATTAACTCCTTAGGGACTATTTACCTTCATATTCAAAAACATCATTTCACAAAGAATACACCAATTATCATCATATGTCAAGTGTACACCAACACATTGTAAATTCAACAGTCCATAACATAAAAAATTACAATTTGACAATCATTTAATGATTAAAAACAGTCTTACCTCCACCTCAACGCACATAACTAGCCACACACAATATATATATATATATATATATATATATATTAGGGCTGTCAATATTAGCGCGTTAATGCACGTGATTAATTTTAAATATTTAACGCGTAAAAAAAATTTACGCATTTATCGCAGTTGCAGTTTTTTTTATTTCCTGTTGTGGTCGACGTGTGTTCAGGGCCGGTGCGCCCATAGAGGCGACCTCCTCACTTTCATCCGCGACACCCACCCCCTCCCTCCCGGTCCTAACTTTTAACCGCAAACCGGTAAGTTTCTATTTCACTTTCGGGTTGATGGCGGCGTGATCACGGTTTGCCTACAGCGCCAGTTCAGCTTGCTCCGGCCCTGCGTGTGTTTAATGTGCAAAGAAATATGGATAAAGGAGAATATGGATCCATGTAAATGTACTCAGTGAAAGCGCCAGATGATGTCACAAGCTGTCAAAGACAGCCCATTCCTCTCTAAGTTGACTCCAAGCGCCCTCAAATGTATCATTAAGTTTGACATGTTTTCACACTACACGCAACTTTTGTAAAGCGTCTGCTTCACGTTGATGTGTCAGAATCCTTGATTGAGAAATGAAGCCATACTTTAGAATGCTTAGTTTAAGCAAATTTGATTCGATCATGCGTGTTGATGATCTGAAGGGAGTGCGCTGTTCTCTCTCTCTCTCTCTCTCTCTCTCTCTCTCTCTCTGTGTGTGTGTGTGTGTGTGTGTGTGTGTGTTGTCCCCGATAATGTTAATAGACTGGTCTGTCTTAGCAGCTGGTTAAATCGTCTGGTTGGTTAAACCTTAGAATTATAAGGTTCTATCTGACATTTTTGTCAAAATTTAGTTATTGACATATTCTTATTAAAATTTTATTCTTATTATTATTTTTTACAAGTTGTTTACATTTTAAGACCTTTTATTTAAAAACAAAAATAAATGTTACACACATGCTGTTTGCTATGGAATGCAAAAACTTTGAAGCTCAATATCTCAAAATCATTCAGAACGCAGACAGAACCTTATATTTCTAAGGTGACGAAATGTTAAGGAGGACAAAGCTAAATTGTTTCTAATTGTTTATTATATCTCACAATTTTGACTTTTTAAAAAATTTTATTTCTCAAAAAAAAAAGCCCAAATTTTACCACGTCGCCTTTTTAATGGTTTTAATTCGCTTTATAATATGAAGCGGCACAACTGTTTTCAACATTGATGATAAAAATAAATGTTTCTTGATCATCAAATCAGCGTATTAGAATGATTTCTGAAAGATCATGTGACGGTGAAGACGGTAAAAACAAAATTCAGCTTCGCAAACACAGAAATAAATTACATTTTAGTATTTGATTACATATTCAATTACATATATATTCAAATAGAAAACATTCATTTTCAATTGCAATAATATTACTATAATATACTATATTTCTGATAAATGCAGCCTTGATAAGCATAAGACTACTTTCAAAAATCTTAACAACTCACATTGGGTTGAATTGTTGTATATTATGATGCTGAATGTCTCAAAGTAATGTCATATTAATATTTTAAAAGTGCATGAGAAATAAATGGAGTATACCATAAATGTAAAGCAGAAATCACAGACATACCATCTTTAGCAGGTCTCGCTTTCTTGATCCAATCGGTCAAATGGCGGACAAAGTCGAAGAAGAAATCCCCCTCAGGCACACTGATCACCTACACCAACACACACCAGAGCAGAAAATACACCTTTTGGATGGATATGCTTTAATGAGAACTGCATTCTGTTCTAACTGCACGATGCTGGAAAATTATGCAATATGCAATATTGTTGTCAGGTATTGCAATAATGACATGGTTTCCGCTACATTTATTCTTCTATGAAGGGGCGCCACACCAAAAGTCATTCCCGCCACGGCTACAATACAGCCTCTCATTCAAAACATTCAGTCGTTGTTGTTGTTGTTTTTTTTAACAGCGGGTTATAATCACACCAAAACATATTAAAAGGTAAGTAAATTATAACAGAGTGAACTTTTCTATAATTGTAGTAGTGCTGTGCGTTAATTGTTTAACCCTTTAGGGTTACATGTTGACTGACTGACAGGGCTGTAGTAGCTTTCAGTTATGATGAACACAGTTTCCATAATTATAATTAATTTATAGATAAAGTTCTATAGTTTTGCATACAATGACTTGATCTTGCTGGAGTTTATAGCCGTTTCACTTCAAATCGCACTTCAGCAGCGTTTATTTCAGAGTGCACAATAAAATCTGTTCTTGAGCGCATATATTTGAGGGAGTGCAAGAAGCTTTATGCATGAACAGAGGAAATCGGCGCGCAAGCAAAAAGATTTGCATGCTCGTATTACATGAATGCGATCTCGACTTGTAATACTGCGCTCACGACATTTCGTCATCTTGGAATTATAAGGTTCTATCTGCGTTCTAAACATACCTGCCGACACTCCAGTTTTTCCCGGGAGTCTCCCGTATTTTAGACCCACCTCCCGGTTTGTCATTTCTCCCGGAAAACTCCCGGAATTTAAACCCCTTCCCCCAGTCCTCAGGTGATTGGTACAATCTGTAACACCCCATTCACATGGGGCTTCAGCGTCAACACTTGAGAGAGGGCGTGCCTGAAGTTGGGGCTGACGCGATCGTCATAGCATCGTCAGCCAATGAAATTAGTCAGCAATCGGCTACTGTCTGAACTGGTGTATTTGCATAAAGCGATCTGATTAGCTGGCGCTTCTGTCGGCACTTAAAAAGTTGAGAAAGTCCTAACTTCTGCAGCGATCTGAAGCAGCACCGATGGATCCACAATGAAGTGCGTTGAAGCTGACGCCCCTTGTAAATGTGGCGTAACACCCCCGGATTGCTGACAGACCAATGTATGAGTGTAACATTTGTTTTTTAAATAAAAATCTTAAAATGTAAACAACCTATAAAAAAACATCCCATAATGTCAATAAGTTGTCATTTAAAAGGAATATGTCAATAACTCAATTTTGACAAAAATGTCAGATAGAACCTTATAATTCTAAGTTGATGATGTGTCATTGAAATAATGTCATAGGTAGTTGGTAGATCTGTGTAAAAGGCCTGCCGCCACAGCAGGAAAAAATCCTAGAGGAAACACTGAACAATACTTCTTGTGATATATTAATGTGTGTTTTTTTTATCATGCAATGATCATGCAAATAAACTGGTAATAGATATCTTTCTGATCCAATGACATGTAATTCAGGCTAAAAAAATATATATAATAATTTCAAGGTGTAAACATTTAGTCTTTAAAAACACTGAATGAACAAAAACCTCTTCAGATATTTTGACTCTAATAGGCTGCTGTCATTTTTTAACATTAATTCATTCATTTTCTTTTGGCTTAGTCCCTTTATTTATCAGGGGTTGCCACAGTGGAATGAACCGCCAATTATTCCAGCATATGTTTAAAGCAGCGGATACCATTCCAGCTGCAACCCAGTACTGGGAAACACCCTAACACTCTCTCATTCAAACACATACACTACGGCCAATTTTGTTTACCTAATTCACCTATAGCGTATGTGTTTGGACTGTGGGGGAAAACGGAGCACCCGGAGGAAACCCACGCCAACAAGGGGCGGACATGCAAACTCCACACAGAAATGCCAACTGGACTCAAACCAGCAACCCTTTTTGCTTTAAGGTGACAGTGCTAAGCACTGAGCCACCTTGCTGCATTTAACACATACAATCAATGTTATTTATTACACCTCTTTGTGGTATAGATATTGCATTTAATATTATTGCAATAGTGATAATATTTCGATATATTGTGCAGCCCTAGTTCTAACTCTCCCTACTGTAGTTAATTAAAAACAGTTTGCATGTCTTCTGATTAATAGTTCAGACTTTTTTTCGCAAGCAAACCGAAAGATCCAACAAAACATCAATGGTTCGTCAAAAACCTGTAGGTGATGAATGAATGATGTTTACCTTGTCAGAGATCTTGACAAACAAACTAAAGCCTTCTGGTGTTTTGAGTAACAGTCTGCTGGAGATGTTCAGACAGAAATCTTTAGCTTTTGTACTGGACTCCACCTCAAATGCCTGAAACACACCATAACAAAAGCCACATCATACACTTACAATCAAGTCTGAAAACAATGTAAAAATTAGAGAATAGCACACGTACAAGGCGATTTATGATATAATAGGGTGCAATTAGCTGCGAGTAATAATTGTACGTTAATAAAAAAACGTCTGTACGACGCAAGTAAGACAGAACAGATGGGAGTTAGCAAACAAACTGGAAAGTGCCAACTGTTATTTTTTTAACATTAGTAACCATGTTTCTTGCATTAATGAAAGGTCTATGGTTCTGCATACAATGACTTGATATTGCTGGAGTTTATAGCCGTTTCACTTTACTTCAGGACGCATTAATGCAGCTCTGTAGGTCTATCGGAGACATTCATAAATATTCCTAGCAAATCTAATAAATGTTGCAGGCATCCTCATTACATAAACACACAAAATCACACTTCAGCAGCGTTTATTTCAGAGTGCACAATAAAATCTGCACTTGAGCAGCGTATATTTGAGGGAGTGCAAGAAGAGGAAATTGGCGCGCAAGCAAAGAAATTCACATGCTCGTATCACATGAATGCGATCTCGACTTGTAATACTGCGCTCACGACATTTGTCATTGGAATAATGTCATAGGTAGCTGGAAGATCTGTGTGAAAGGCCTGCCGCCACAGCTGGAAAAATCCCTAAAGAAAACACAGAACAATATTTCTTGTGATATATCAATGTGTTTTTTTTTATCATGTAATGATCATGCAAATAAACTGGTAATAGATATCTTTCTGATCCAATGACATTTAATTCAGGATAAAAAATAAAAAAAAAACTTTTCAAGGTGCAAACATTTAGTCTTTAAAACACTGAATGAACAAAAACCTCTTCAGATATTTTGTCTCTTATTGGCTGCTGTCATTTTTTAACATTCATTCATTCATTTTCATTCGGCTTAGTACTTTATCAGAGGTTGCCACAGTGGAATGAACCGACAATTATTCCAGCATATGTTGATTTTGATCTCTAAAGTAGTACTCCCATCCGTTTTAAAACATAACATATTTCAGGAGACTGCTAGCAGATTTTTACAAGTTGCTTGACAAGTTTCCTCAGCTTGCCAACACATTTTTGCATGATTTAACTATACTAACTCATAATAGAAGATTATTAGCATGTTTGTATCATGATTTACCAAACTGCTACTACTGTAACATGGATATATTTTGATTATCATGCTAAAGAAAACGGTTGATGGCTTCTAAAATATTTTAAATTTATGAGAATGATATCTGGCATGGGGGTGACACAGTGGCGCAATAGGTAGTGCTGTCACCTCACAGCAAGAAGGTCGCTGGTACGAGCCTCGGCTGGGTCAGTTGACATTCCTGTGTGGAGTTTGCATGTTTGTTTCCTCCGGGTGCTCCAGTTTCCCCCACGGTCCAAAGACATGTGGTACAGGTGAATTGGGTAGGCTAAATTGTCTGTAGTGTATGAGTGTGAATGAGAGTGTATGAGTGTGTTTCCCAGTAATGGGTTGCAGCTGTAAGGGCATCCGCTGCGTAAAACATATGCTGGATAAGTTTGTGGTTCATTCCGCTGTGGCGACCCCTGATTAATAAAAGGACTAAGCCGAAAAGAAAATGAATGAATGAATGATATTTGGCATGATTTAACAACATAGATTTTTACATTAGATGTCGCCTACGCCATTGTGTTCTATTGGAAGGAATGTGTCAATAGAGCCGACATTTTAGTACAGAGTAGTGCTCCTTTGAAATAAATGTGGGACCAAGGTGCAGTGCAGGACTGGCCATCCAGAGCCAGAAATATATACAGTACGTAGATCTATGATCAGGAGTTTTCCCGGTGTTCAGTATGCAAATTAATTTTTTCATTATGAAAATATAATTCTTCACTCTTCTGCTGTTTATTGATGGATAAGTGACCTCCCTCTCTGTTAAATTGATCTAATCAGTATCCTGAAACACACCCCCTCTCCCACTTTCACTTTTAATTCTAAAGGAGGAAGCGATTCATTTGTGAATGAATTTTCAATATAAACAACTTGTTCACTTAGCTGACAATAATACAAGTTTCTGCACTGCAGCATCTTGTTGTCATATTTCATTTACATTGTTTGCTTATTTTATTCAACAAAACTAGCATAAACCTAGTATTTAGTGTGAGTTGGTTCTACTTTTCGTCATGGTCAGTACAGTAAGTGACTGTATCATCATTAATACTTGTTGAGCACAAAGGTTTGTAACACAAAAACATGAAAAACAAAATCTCACCTATGAAATGTTCTGCCTTTATGCTTTATTTTCTTTGTTTGCTTATTACTACACCCGTGCACAGCGCTAAAGTCCAGCATCTTCAGACCGGCTTTAGTCTTGACTAGTGCAGTTGAATGGCATTTGTCCTCGGAGCACTGTACAAATATGGTGGCGCTATTGATGCATGCTTAGATGATGATTTGCTATGATTTACAATGCTAGCACGTGTTAGCTTGTTGCTAGCATGTTTTTAAGATGATTTATCACAATACTAGCAGCTTGTTTATGCTATATATATACTTAATTCATTCACTTTTCGGCTTAGTGTCTTTACTAACCTGGGGTCGCCACAGTGGAATGAACCGTCAACTATTCCAGCATCTGTTTTACGCAGTAGATGCCCTTCCAGCTGCAACCCATCACTGGGAAATATCCATACATACTCATTCACACACATACACTACGGACAATTTAGCTTACCCAATTCACAGATAGCGCATGTCTTTGGACTTGTAGGGAAAACCAGAGCACCCGGAGGAAACCCACGCCAACATGGGGAGAACATGCAAACTCCACACAGAAATGCCAACTGATTCAGCCGAGGCTCGAATCAGCGACCTTCTTGCTGTAAGGTGATGGTGCTACTCACTGCGCCACCGTGACACCATATATACTTTATATACTAGGAAATTAAATATACTGCTTTAGACTATTAATTGATCCATCACATCCTGCAGGGTTAAAAGCAGAAATGTGAAGCTCTTATTTCATATAACACTTGTCACGTTAACATTCTTACGCATCAAGACGTCAGATTAATAAGCGTCACATCTGAATCACATTAAAAGCTCAATCTGTCCTTTGCAAATGAATGTGCCTGACCTCATCTGTGTCATCAGGGAAGTAAACCTTGTGAAAGATCTGCGTGGTCTTGTGTTGAATAGCCTCCACCTCCACCAGGTGAGGAGGGTATTTCCTGGAGCCGTTCCTGCACAAAGAGACATACAGAGTTTATGATGATTCACGCTGTACTTCATATTCATCAGAACCAGAAAACAACTCTATTAAAGACTCGTATTCACTGTGAGCTCAGACAGACAGACAGACAGATGAAAAAACTGAAGAAAATAAAACGCTTTTTAAAAGGTAGTACTTATAACTACAGCAGTGTTTCCCACACATAGACTTTACTTGGGCGGGCCGCCCAGGTATATTAACGGCCGCCCAAGTATATTTAGGCCCAATCTCAATTCTACCCCTTAGCCCGTCCCCTTTCCCTCTTTTTGCGTGTTCCCGTAAAGGGATAGAGGTGACCCAATTCTCCTTATCTTAAAGGCATAGGGCTAAGGGGAAGGGGTAGATAGCCCTTCGAACAGAGATTTTTTAGGACCACACTCAAGGGGTAAGAAAATTTCCCTAAATACACCAGCCACAACGGCAAGATAGCAGCATCCGGAAGTAAGGAGATTCACAAATAAGTATTTTTTGTCATTACGAATTTTTACAACAAACATGTTTTAATATGCTCATAACCACGTTCGTGTTTTACTGTCATGCTTTTAAAAAACGCTAAAATAAAAACAGCTAAATTTCGCGATCTATAATCCCTAATAATAACTCCTGTACAGCAGTCCCACAACATTCTGACACTCGATGACACTCGAACACCCTGTCAGAAAAGTCTAGTGGCTGAGAATGAGCTTTTTACAGTGTCTGCTATAATGTTAATGTTGTTTTTGGTGTGTTTACATTGATGAATATGGCCACAGTGTAAATGCGCCGCATAGTTACGATCTTATTGTCACATTAGGAAGGGGAAGGGGTACAAAAATAGAATTGGGATTGGGTCTTAGTGACACATTTTTTTTATACTGTTATTACATTTTTTGTATAAGCCCAATAACCAAACATCCGCGATCGATTAAGTAGCGGAAAATCTTCTCTTTTTTACCTATTTCGTTCTGTGTGCACGAGATTTGTCAACATTCCCACAGACAGTCTCACATGCTCTGCAGACCCTTTTTGGGACTTTCGTCCAACCCTGGTTCTAGATCTTGTAAAATGTCCAGGATTCAACTTTTGCTTTTGCTTTCTAAAGCTCGTGTGCGCTTTTGCATTACCTTTTTACTTAGGCCTACTTTCGCTCTGCTTTGCAACTGACTGCAGGCGCACAGTCGCAAGACAGAGAGAAGCATTAAATAATTCATTTTTCTTATCTAAGCGACTCTAAACTATACAGAAATACTAGGCCATATACTCAAAGACTGGCTGCAAAATGTATATACTCCATTAGTAATGGTTAATCAACTAATTTGCCTTATTTACATAATCTACAGGTTTTAAACTTGTAATTATGATAATTTTTTGAGATATTGTCTGTTTTTATTCCTTTTCCTGTCATTTATTTCTCATTTGCTGATTACTTTATTAATTTGACATATACATATCTAAAATGCTTTGGCATTCCAGTTTGCTTTGAGCTTGAAAGAAAAAGAGAAGCAGATTTGACCTGTCAGTGGGTGCACATGGCTCCTGAATAGCATAAAAAAATTGTGGATGTCTTTTTTTTTACCTTAATCCATTGAAAGGTAACAGTGTATAATAAAATTATTGTTAAAAATGTAATTATATATTGTTTGTCTCATATAGTTAACTATTTATGTGATTTGTGTAAATGGGGTGTTTCAATTCGGCTACCACTGCAAGTATATTTCAAACCTGTGGGAAGCACTGTACTGCTAAACAGGGCTTTACATTAACACCCGCCAACCCGCCAAATGCGGGTAGATTTCAGCTTTGGCGGGTTAGACAGACATCTCCACTAGCCACTTTGGCTGGTTGGAAATCATTTTTAAATTGTAGTTTTCTTAAAAGCAGGGTTCGACAATAAGGATGGCCCAATATTCGTGCAAATGCAATAGAATCGAGAAGCAGCATGACTGACAAATACAATCGTGTTCGTGCGGACAAAAGAAAGCCGGTTGATTACCGAATGAGAGGATAATCACTTGCGCCAACAGCTGATGTGATGCGCACGACTGTTTAAAACACGTGCACGCTCTCGTTTCCTTGCTTGAAACAACCGTGCCTGAAAACGCAACTGGTGTGATCGGTTCCCTTTCACATACTAAACAAAAAGTTGTTCATGCACCCACAGTTCTGCTGCTTTCAAGAGCTCCAGATTGGTCTTTTTATAAGCAGCACCGGTTGCTTTTGCTTTAACCATTATTTAAACAGGATACAGGATATTAACTTCGCATTCATGTGTAGTTAACTGGTGTTAACTGTTTTTTTTAAGAAATGTTTTGTTAAAATGTATAGTATACAGCTATATTATGCTTGTTTTGGCACATTATTTAAAATTTGTGGCTAAAAAATAATTATTTGTTTATTTTTAGTGTGGTTAGAGATAAATTTGGTAAATACTTTGAGCTCTGAAAAGTCATGTGAAATAAAAACTAATTGCAATACAACATTATGAAACCATGACCCATGTGCTCATGCTCACTGAGCAAGCTCATACACAAAAAGTAAAATGAATTAGGAGGCATGTGGACATTCCACAAAATCTAAATCTATTTGATTTTAGCATGTCAAAGTCAAATTTATGCATATAAAATATATTTTCCCAACAACAAAATTGTGGCTAGTGAAAATGGTGAGTGGCTAGTAACATTGGAAAACTACTGGCCACACTGGCTGGTGATCAAAAAAGTTAATGTAAAGCCCTGCTTGAAACTAAAAAAAACTATACAGATGTTAAGGACAATTTAAAAATAAAACAAATGACAAAACTAATTTCTTTTTAAATATTTGAACTAAAATAAATGTGAAAACTGAATGTTAAAAATAAAGCCCAGCTCAAAGTATTAATGTAACGTCTTTCTGGCCAACATTTTATTCACTTTTAAACTTAAAAGCTGCTGGAAAATGCACTTGCCACCTCATAAGCACACTACACACACTTCTAATATTGTATTGTAACTACTTTTATAATTATTGTCCATTTTACCTTGTTATTATTTTGTTGTTTTAGACATATAGGACTGAACTGAAGGAAAGGGCAAATGTAAATGTTGTTGTATTTTATACAATGACAATAAAGATTATGATTCTTTAATAAATTTTACAGCAGCATCTTAAAATGATTCTAAAATGGCACTTGAAATCTAATAATATTCGACATCTATGTAAAAATATATCAAAAGTAAATTAAATAAATCAAACAAAAGGAAATTCTGGCGTCACAGTGGCGCAGTGGGTAGCACAATCGCCTCACAGCAAGAAGGTCGCTGGTTTGAGCCTCGGCTGGGTCAGTTGGCATTTCTGAGTTTGCATGTTGTTAGCGTGGGTTTCCTCCGGATGCTCTGGTTTTCCCCACAGTCCAAACACATGCGCTATAGGTGTGTTTGTGTGGGTGTGTGGGGGGGGGTTGTGTTCACCGTAAGGCTTTCTGTAGTCTCTGCATGCAGTCCAGAGCCAGAGGATTATGTTTCTTGGACTGCAGAAAGCGCTGGACGTGCGGTAAGAGGACATTACTGGGAGGAAAGAGACCCACACATAGCCAGAGCAGCTCCCAGCCCTTCTCCTCACTGTACCTACGCACATACAAGCACAGACAGATACACACACACACACACACACACACACATACACACACACACACACACACACACACACACACAGAATGTCAAAATATATAAAAAAAGAATTTAAATAAAACAAAAATAGGTGTTAACAATTAAAGGTGCTGTATGTACGTTTTTGACTCTTTTAAAGCATAAAAATACCATAATAAACCATAATGTGTGCAGATATTTAGGAAACATCCCAAGTGAACATACTTGTTACCTGAAAAACAATGCTGAAGTCAGATATTCCGCTTTGAAAATGTTTTTTTACCGTGCCGGAACGCTGTCTTTGTTTAGGTAAATTTCACCTACACAATGCCAGTTTAGTTAATTATAATTCAGCACTCCGGGTTGCCTTGGTGGAAAACAGCGTATTTAATTCATTCATTCAGAAAGGCTCTGAAAACATGCGTCCGTGACCAAAATGCATCCTCCAGTGGACAGTAGCAGATAAATAATACGACCGTAAACATTAGGTGAGCCTTAGGTAACTCTCTTTAACATCATTAAATGTAGATGCTGAATCACTCATATG
>CAIGQZ010032693.1:5209294-5222282 GCA_903798205.1 Danio tinwini
CTCTCTCTCTCTCTCTCTCTCTCTCTCTCTCTCTCTCTCTCTGTTTCTGTGACCTGTTTCTCAGCTAGGTGTGGAGGAGAGTAGTGGTGGGCAAAGCAAGGCTTCATGAAACACTGAAAGAGTCGAAGCAAATGTGTCGAAGCTTCGAAACGTTTCGAAACCCCACTCTACGGTGACACCTAGTGGTCATTTTTTTTATGTATTGCACTGGAACAGCGTCAGTAAAGAACAGTTGAGCAATTGAGGTATTAAACTCCACTTTGTAAATAGATCCTACAAGTGGTTTAGTGGAGCGGTTAGGGTTCCTGACTACCATGTGGGCATACTGGGTTCAAAGCTAGGCTGAGACAGCTCTTTTGAAATGCTTTAATATCAGTTTGAATGGCTCTGTTCTTGTATTGTTTTGTTTCAATATTGGTCTGACCCCCAAATCCGAAACACTTTGTGAATAAATATGTGTCTTGTTTTGGTCATAAAACAAGGTTGTTGCTAGATCAGACATGGTTGTGGCCAGAAGTGAACAAGAATTATTTATATTATTCACTAAATTTCCCATTTATTGTATTTTATTTATGTCTACCCAAAACCTAAACCCAACCATCAGAGTACTGTAAGAAATTAATTATTGTTTTACAGTGTTACAAAAACGATGCTGTATTGATGGCGTATCAGCAGCTGTATCCTATTTAGACTACACCATAAAACAGTAACATGATTAAAATACATAAAATCATGATTTCAGAGTATTTGTAGAAGTCGGGATTCGAACCCAAAAGAAATTTGAAGCTCAGTAACAACATGCACATGCACGGTCCACTAGGCCATAAAAGACAGAAGAATCGTCAGACCCTGTCAGTCAAATACACATTCGCCAGGTCTCGAAACACTTCTGAACTAATCGATGCTTTGAATCGCTTTAGTCACATGACCAAGTGTTTCGAAACACTTTAGTCACGTGACCCGGGTGTTTCGGACCATGCTTCGGTGCAGTGTTTCGAAACACTTGCGCTTCGGGATCTCGACACTGTGTCCAAACGTCAGTTTCACGTCAGCCATCCCTAGAGGAAAGGAGGTTGATTGATTAAACCTGCTACTCGTTGCCAGGCAAGCTTAAAAGCCTGCCAGTTGCAAGCCACGTTGAAGCTTGCTTCCAGAGAGTGGTCTCTCTCCTGCTTGGTTGTCTTGTTGAAAGATTATTGACTCTGTTGTGCTTAACTTGTTGAAGTTAACATCTGTTGTAAAAGCTTTTGAAACCATTTGAACTGTGTGTTTGGAAGCTGTAGGGAGGTGGTTGCCATTTTATTTCTAAAACCCTTTTTCTCTTGTTTATGTTTAGTTAGGGAGTTAGTGTTTCTGTTGTTGATTTAATTTTGCTTTGTCAGTTTAGATGATTTTTACTCCCAGTTTTTGTTTCTTGTTTTGGCCTTTCCCCCTCCTGAAGTCTATTTTTGTTTCCCAGTTTTTGTACATTTCTGTTAATAAATTCTTTAACTTGAATTTGGTGTGTTGTTGTGAAAGCAGGGAACTGATCCACACTCAACCCAACCAACATTTATAACTTTTCACAGTTGCTCCCACTCCTAGATGTTTAACACTAGGGACGTAACCATATCAAAGCTTTAACTTAATAAACAGTTGTAAATAAATAAATTAAATGGAGCACAACTGTATAGCAGAACTTAGATAAGCTCTGTAGAAACAAACCTTGTGAGAATAAATGACGTGGTTGTTTTCAGCGACAGGTTTCAGCCCCTGTTTAAACTCGTCTTTCTCCAACCAGGAGTAAGCAAACTTGCATTATCCCATTTTGCCGTCTGTTTTGCTCTATGGTTTCGCTACATGTGGAGAGCATCACATCACCTTCCTGTGTTTGTTGCAAATTCAGTGACATCACCCAGACAGAGGAGCTTGGCTCGACACACCCGGCTCGAACCAATAGAGGAAAATAAATATATTTATGCTTTTTTGGAGTCAAACACTTTGGACAACACTTGAACAAAATTTAAGACCTCTTAAAAACGGAATTAAGACTTTTCAATACCTTTTAAGTGCCTTAATTTTCTCATAATTGATTTATCAACTTTTAATACTTTTTAAGACCCCTTGTTTATGGATAATATAATTTAATATTTTATCTTTGATTTTGAGCACAATGGCGCAATGGGTAGCAGTGGGTAGCACGATCGCCTCACAGCAAGAAGGTCACAGGTTTGAGCCTCGGCTGGGTCAGTTGGCGTTTCTGTGTGGAGTTTGCATGTTCTCCCTGTGTTTGCGTGGGTTTCCTCCGGGTGACATGCAGTACAGGTGAATTGGGTCGGCAAAATTGTCCATAGTGGATGAGTGTCTGTGGGTGTTTCCCAGAGATGGGTTGTGGCTGGAAGGGCATCCGCTGCATAAAATCGTGCTGGATAAAAGTTGGCGGTTCATTCCGCTGTGGCGACCCAGGATTTATAAAGGGACTAAGCCGAAAAGAAAATTAATGAATGAATCTTTGATTTTGGCCGTCATGGTGGCGCAGTGAGTAGCACGATCGCCTCACAGCAAGAAGGTCACAGGTTTGAGCCTCGGCTGGGTCAGTTGGCATTTCTGTGTGGAGTTGTTCGTCAGTTTCTCTTTCTTCTTTCATTTTGATTTAGTGCAGAAATGTAGTCTGTACATGCATTTGTAAGATTGACCCATTTAAGTGAAAGCAAAAAAGTTCAAGTCTATTAATAGAGTCTGATGTGTTTGTGTGTCTCTGACCTGGACTGGGATTGTCCTGCAAGGCCACGACAAACTTTGACCTCTTGCGCAGACCCTCCAGGAAAGTGACCACCAGGTCCCGAATGTCCTCTGCGTTATTAGAGGTGAAGGTGAACTCGTCTGCTTTAATGGTGGCCAAAGTGAAGCTCTGAGCCTGAAGTTTCCCTCCTCTGACATTCACAGAAGATCATTCATTCAGAATAGAATAAATTGTTAGTTCTTCGGTAAAACTTTTATTATTTTCAAATTTTTTCACCATGATGACAATACATAATATTTTACTAGCCATTAGATACCAGTATTCAGCTTAAAGTGACGTTTAAGGGCTTAACTAATTTTCCTTGTTCTGTTAAACAAGCACTTGCAGGTAAATCTCAGTGTTAAAGTCCTACTTGCTGCTGGACACGGCTGTGATCTCTGGGAAGGAGAGCTCCAGAAGAACCTGCTCCTGCTCGTCCACAAAATACACACCGGTCCAGTTCACAGCCACGATCACATCATTCTTGGGTAAACTAGGACCTAAAAACACAATACGGCAAGCCCATCACACAAACATACAGCCATAAAACCTGCAATATTTCTGTAAGAAATCAACCAATCAGTGGACAGAGATACAATAATATGGGTGAGTTGGGTGAGAATAATATGGATAAGTTGCAAAATAAGCATAATAATGTCCATGTTTACATTTTTTTGTGTTAGAAGTTTTTTACAATGTTGTGTAACTATGCAAATTAGATATTCAGTCATTAAATATGCACTCATTTGCATACTGAATACTAGATTTGTACATATTTTTAAAAGTGGACTTTAAAAAAAACCTTTTATTACTTCATAATTCAGGAAATACTGTGAGCAGACATAATAGTTTTGTGCAATGAAATGCTCATTATTTCTGAACAAATCCCTCAGTAAAAACCTAGAGAATATAGATATAATGTATGAATAAAACTATAAAGTCTGGTGAATGTAAGAGCTGCTGAAGTGATTTATTTTATTTATTAGGTTTCATGTATATTATACAGAAAAACACTATGAAAAAAGAGAGAGAAAACTCAAACTTGACTGGTGAATGAACTGTTTTTGCCTGCAGTTTCTCTCATTAATCTGACATAACGAAAACAAATACCTGAAAACTTGAAGGCCTCGTAGAATCTGGAGAATAATAAAGGCCACTTATAACGTGCAAAATCAACAACTTCCTCTTTGACTTTCTGAGGATCCACCCTCTTCTGAGTGTAGACGCCCTACAAATAAAACACAGCTCTATTGGTTTGATTGCAGCAATCAAAATAAATGGTTCATATCGGCTTCATTGTGTTCATTTTTTCTACAGTACAAAGCAAAATTTACAAATACATTCTTTGTGCTCTTCTTCTGCTCACCAAGGCTGCTTTTTGTTTAATAAAAATACAATTTAAACATTATTGTGAAATCTATAGACGAATTACCGGTTTGTAAACATTCAGGATGCGCGCGCAGCGAGGTTGCAAAAAGAAACGGGAGCGCTAGCATTTACAGCGAGGGAATGACATCCGATGCGGTGCAGAGTTTGTTGTTGTATTAGAGATAAGTTATATTGATTACATATTATATATATTATTTGCATAATGCTTTCAGCCTATTATAACAGCTTGTCACCCAGTGATAAGCACAGTTATTCTGCAAAATTTTTCGTCCATTTGCAATAGCACCTCCCAATGGATATTGGATAAAACGAAATGGCCAAGCATCCAGCCAGTAATATACAACTATATCACATGATTTTACAAAAGAGAAGGTAAAGGCCTAGAAGTCTTTGGATGCCTACAATTACCTGCTATAACATGAGAACTGCAGAGTCGAGCATTTTTAATTAGGTCCTCACTCCATTCAGCTCTTATGATGGCTGTTGGCCAAAGACATCTGCGGTTGGCATTTTTTGCAACCGGTATGCGCGGTTGAACCCGTGTCACGTCATGTGTGACGTAGGCTGGTAATTCCCCTATTTGTTATGTTTTTATTGTGGTATATTTAAAAATGCAATTTATTAGTCTAATTTAAAGCTGATAAAAGCTTTTTTTTTTTTTCCAATAATATTTCAAAATTTAATTTTCTTTTCAATTTGGCCCTAAAAGTGACTTTAAATAAGCTTAATTTTCTCATGATTTAGCATAATTTTCTTTTAACTTTATAATTTAGCATAATTTTCATTAAATTTTCTTTGATTTAGGGCTGACCTCACCCTTTATACACATATATGTTTACATATGTGACATTTTCATGACGTTTACTGTATATCATTCTCAATTTCCTCTTTTTTATCTTATTAGATTTTTTCATTAGAATTAAAATGATCTTCACAAGTTTTAACTTTTAAAGAGTTAAAGAAAATGTAAAGATTTTCTCAATTTGACAGCATTTTATGAACACAAATACTGAAATCGCAACTTAGCACAACAGCTATTTGCATCTGCATTTAAATAATGCATCAAGCATACAGTATTATTCATTTTAAGCAATACACACACGTTCAATTCCACAAAGTTGAGATTGAGTTTTGGCACCTTCTTGTGTGCAGCCATGATCAACTGAGCCCATCTCTCCACAGTTTTGGCCGAGCTGATCTCTCTGTCCGGGATGTAGGAGGGGATCAGACTCAACAGTCTCTCAACGAGGATTTCAGAGCCGTAATCTACATAATACTGCTGTGATGCCAGCTCCGCCAGATCCTCCTTCACCCGGAAAACACACAACAGAGAGATAGAGAAGGATAATAAAAAAGAAAAAGAGAGATTATTCCCACTTCAAAGATACAGTACAGTGGGTGAGTGAAAATATATTTATTATGTTGTTCAAAAATAGCACTTTACTCATGCACAGGTCTCCATTAATGTAAACATAAGACCTGCATCTGTCTATAATATATGTCAGAGGCGGCATTGCTTTGGAAAGTGATTATGCAACTACTAGCCTCTCTAAAACTGAAACTCAGACTATTAGGCAGAAAAATAAATACAAAAGACATTGGATGAAACACCATGAACTGGTCACTTTGCTTCCTCTTTATCCTACATCAGAACTTGCCTGTTTTCAGCCACATGCTCAAATAGACTGAGGCAGCATTAGTGGTTGAAATTAAATGCGCTGTTTTCTGTCAAGGCAACCCAGGGTGCTGAAATATTATTGGGTAAACTGGCAGTGGGCAGAGTTACGCAGATCAAAACAAAGACAGACACAGAATGTGCATTTTCAAAGGAGAATAACTGGCTGTAGCATTGTTTTGCAGATAAATATGTTTACTTAGCATTGTTTCTGAATATCTGCAAACATAGTATTTTAATGCTTTAAAATAGTCAAGGAACACTTTGGGCTCTATTTTAACGATCTAGTGTTAAACTGAACTAAACTTAAACACTGATAATTGGACTGACACTGTTTCAATTTACTATAATCTTCTATGTGAAGCTGCTTTGACACAGTCTACATTGTAAAAGTGCTATAGAAATAAAGGTGAATTGAATTGAAGAGTCTGAAGCACAGGGCACAAAAGCATTAAGCGCATGTCTGATTCCACTTTTGCTATTTTAAGGATGGAAAAATACGCTTTGCACTGCGGCACATGTTCTAATAGGGTTGTGCTTATTCTCTTAATGAGTTCTGGGTGTGTTTTGAGAATAAACCAATCGGAGTCTAATCCCACATTTCCTTTAAGAGTCAGTTGCTTCGTGTCATGGTGGTTTGCTATTTACATTGTGGACTTAATAAGTGTAAAAACTGAACACTTCACTAGCGAGAAAACAGTTAAACAGACCATCAGCAAGGCAAGAATTAAGAAGGAGCCTCCTCCATTTGGCCTTTACTTTCACTTTCTCTCTTTCGTATACAAGGAAACGTGTTGAACACACTCACTGAAGACAACCATTAGCCTACATCATCAATTTTGTTTGTTAAGCACAAAGATTTGTTTCAAAACTATTTCTAAATTCAGTTCTAAATTACAGCAGACGAATAAATGAACAGTAATAAAAAAGTGTGGTCAAAAACCACAGACACATCCTATGCCCTATAAGGTCCAAAACCCGACAGGTGGGCAAATCTAAGCTTGTTTTTAATAAAACTAATATAAATATGCATACAATAAATAATACTACTACTAATATTAGCATTATACAAAAAATAAAAACAACATAGAAAATAAAACAATTGTAATATTTTATTCCTTTAATTCTTTTTCATTTGTAAAGATATTTGCACATTTCTGTTCATCCTGTGTGTTTTAAGCAATGTTTAAGCGAGGCGCAAAACTGATGCGCTCTGCGCTGGACTTTAGACCTCCTCTTAGCTGGTCTAATGAACAGTCTATTTTAGTTCCTCAAAATAGCAATGCACCAATAATGCGCCTTAACACACATCTTTTCTAGACCAGAACACCCATGAGTCCACAAAGTGGCGCAAATGGATTTGCTATTTAAACAACAAGGCAGAAGATGGGAAAATTAAGGTTGCGTTGGTCTGAAAATAGCAACACCTCTTGGAAACACATTTGCGCCTTACCGCGCCGGGTGTATGATAGGGCCCTATATTTTGATGGTCCCTATTGCATATTTTGTTGACTAAAAGTTGAATTGCAACTCTATGTCAATTACTTCTCATTAGAGTATTAGTCTGCTTAATATCTGCTGATACTGCTCCTTCAACAGACGTTTAACTGACTATAAGAAACTTTGCAACTACATATCAACTTACATTAACCCTAACCCCAACCTAACATTCTACTTATAATCTAATGAGAATTAGTTGGCATGTAGATGCAATGTAACTTAAATTCAACAAAATGCATTAAAGGGACCACCAAAATAAAGTGATACCAGAGTCAAAAACATTCATACAGCACCTTTCAAGAGTTTACACTTAAGCTGATGATTGATTATAAGCAAGTTTGGCATGCTGTCCTGGGAGAGAGCCCTGAGCTCAAAAGGTCCTTGAGCCCTGGGCTCCCTCCCGTTTGCAGGGCGAGAGGGGAGCTTTGAGCTCAGGTAGATCGCGAGAACTCCCCCCTTTTGTAAGAGTTGATGACAGAAAATAATTGCTACGGAGAGATATGCTGATGGATTAAAGTTTGACTAATGCTAAATTTAGATTGTTCAATTAACTTGTAGTGCATATTTTTGGAACGTGGGAGGAAACCGGAGAACCCGGGGGACACGCACGCAAGCATGGGAAGAACATGCTAACTTCACACAGAAACGACAGCCAGTCTGTTAAAGGACTTGAACCGGTGACGTTCTTGCTGTGAGGCCGCAGTGCTAGTCACTGGGCCACCGTGCCACCCTATGAAAGGAAAAGAGGAGGAGTAGGGGTGGAAGGGGGGATTCTTCAAACGAAGATGACTGTAGTAAGAAACCCTGGCTCTTTATAGTGGGTTAGAAATCGTCTGATTGGTTGGTCATACATGGTTAATGCATGATCAGCCGTGTTCAATCATAATCACGTGATCCTCTCGAAATTAGTTTATAAATAAACTTCACTTAATAACAATACTCCAACAAGTGAATGAGACATGGTCTACGTCTTGTCTACACAGCAAAAAATGCTTTTCTTTCTTTGATTTTTTGTCTTGTTTCTAGTCTAAATATTTAAAAATGTCAAAAGATATAGATTATTTTGCTAACCTCATTGGCAGATTATTTTGTTTGTTTTAAGGAAAAACTCTTAAATTTGACATATTATTTCTTAAATTAAGACTTGCTTGTCTAGAAAATGCTTCTTTATTTAAGACTTTTTAGATATTTCGACTAGAAACATGACAAAAAATCTAAGTAGGAAAAAGCATTTTTAGATTTGACATTGAATGGAACAAAAACTGCAAAAGAACCTGTTGAAGTGCATGGAGCAAAGTGCAAATTTTGGCCCTTTTATATCTATCTGTCTGATGTTCATACCCGATCACAGCGGTATTCCCCAAACTTGACGCCACGTACAATCTGCTGGTAAATGAGGTTTGTGGCGACGGCGTCCTCCGCTGGGTCGTGCCATGGCGTGAAGATCTCCTTCCTGAAGAACAACCTCCAGGGGGCGTTTCGCTCCTGCGCGCCCTGCTCTTTAGCATACTGTTCACACTGAGACACGGCATCCATCACGTGATCATTACCACTGCCCAGAGACGAAACCTGAAACAGACAAAAAAAACTCTAACCACTGAGCCACCGTGTCACCCTAATATGTGGAGTTGATAGGGTGAAATATATAAAGTAACTAAAGCTAAAAGGTAAGCGTAAAAAAGTATGTACACCTTATCAAAGAGTGCGATGTAGAGGGAGAAGCCGAAGCGGTCCTGAAGGCTGATCTTGTCAGACAGAGCATTGCAGAGCTCTTTAGCTGTAGTGGCAGAGTCTGTCAGCAGCGTTTTCGTGGTGCCATCCATGAACGTCACCGGCAGCATTATGGGCTTCTTCGATTTTGTGGCCTTGGATAAAAATGTCAAATAAACACAATCATATGGACTGCTAAATTGTGACCCTGGACCACAAAACCAGTTTTCAAGAGTTTGCACTTAGCTGATGCTTGATAAGGAAAATGCATGTTTGGCATGATGTCCCAGGAGAGAGCCCTGAGCTCGGAGGATCCTCGAGCATGGGGCTTCCTCCTGTTTGATTTGATTTGAATTGATTTGACTTATTTTTTAACAGAAATATCATACATAAAATATCTTTAACAAAAAAAAATAACATTTCCACATGGTCGAATATATTTTGGGTGATTTTAAATATGATTTTCCTTTAATCTTTCTTGTAATAAAGCGAACCACTTTTTTTCCCTCGTCGTTGTCTGTGTCTATCCATAGCAGCTATTTTAGGAGAATTATTAAAATATTGGGTTGTCATAATTATGTTAAGCCATTTTCCATCCTCTGAGCCACACGCGTAACAATAACCTTTTGTTTTATGTATATTTAATGACAATTTGTTTACGTCAAACCACAATTTCAATTTATTAATTTCTGTTTTAATCAACTCCATAAGTTTTGGTAAATTATCCCCAGAACAAAAAATACTTGTATCATCTGCAAATAAAACAAACTTAAACAACTCTTATTTATATCTTACACATATCATTAATGTAAATTATAAACAATATTGGACCTAAAATTGATCCTTGTGGTATGCCACAATTTACATTTAGCTTGTTTAGTTTAAAGAGAGGAGAGTCTGGGCTTAGGAAGGTCTTGAGAACTCCCCTGATATTTAGCTAGGAAAATGGGAAGGAGTCAGGGGGGTGGATGGGGGGATTCTTCAAAATCAAAGATGACTAAAGCTGCGGTCACACTAGAGTTTGAGTTTGCGAAATTCTGTCGTACGGCGTTGCGAAAAGAGGCGGGATTAAACAAAATTATTGGACATTAAAAAAGCGAGCTTGAACTTTGTACCGCAGCAAAATGCGAAAGTTGACGCATGACCCTGCGTTTCCGGTCTGACGCATTCGCGTGCGTATAAATGGAAGTCTATGGGAAGAAAAGTCCAGTGTGACCGCAGCTTAAGGAAAGGAAAGTGGACTATTTATGTGTGTTTGATTTCATCTAATTGGTTGGTCATGGGATTGTTAATGCGAGACCAGCCGTGGTCAATCATAAGCGCGTGATCCTTTCGAAATGTGTTTATAAAACATCACTTATGTTAGAAGGACATATTTTTGCCAATACTGTATGGGTCAAAATGATAGATTTTTCTTTTATGCCAAAAAACATTAGATTATTAAGTTAAGATTGTGTTTCATAAGCATATTTTGTAGATTCTATACTGTAAATATGGCAAGCATAATCTTTAATTAGCAATATGTACTGCTAAAAAATTAATTTGGACACATTTTAAAGTCATTTTCTCAATATTTTGATTTGTTTTAACCCTCATGTCCCTTAGATTTTTCAAATAGTTGTGTCTCATTCGAATATTACGATAAAAAACAATACATCAATGGGAAACTTATTTATTCAGCTTTCAGATCATATAAACAATAAAAATGACATTTATGACTGTTTTTTAGGCCAGGGCCCCAAATGTGCATTTTATGATTGCTGTTCAACTAATGCTAGAGTCACTGAGTTTGTTGTATGGAGAAGACCACCAGAACTACTGATATTTGTTTATTAAGATCCCCATATAGCCACTAGCAAGTTAGTGGCTATTCTTTCTGGGGTCCAGCGAATAAAAATACATATTTATAATAAACCATAACAATAGAAACAATGCCAAAACCAAGTAAAAAGACAAATTAACATTAAACCATTAAACAATAGAACCAATACAATGAATTATAGAACATAAAATGCATTTAAAACAGTATCAGTCTATTGAATACTGCCAATAAATATTTACTTAACCTCTTAAGGCCCAAGGTGTTTTTTTACATGCATTTTTTATTTCTCTTTGCTATTTGGGCTTATTGGAACCTAATTAGAATAAAACCTAAGTATCATCTTTTGATATGATATACTTTTAGAGGAAAATGATGTCCATATATGTGGACTTGTGGTCCGAATTTACATAAAACACTTTTTCCGGACTGTTTTTAATGCATATATAACCAGGGCTTCTGCAGATATCATAATGTCAAGTTTAAGACTTTTTAAGACCCTTTTAAGACCATTAAGTATTAAATTTAAGACCTATATCACAATATCAAAAACATGCATACACATAAAGAGAAAATACAAACTCACAAAATTAGTGGTAAAATAAATGTATTCAAATTGAACAGTACTAAAGACAGCTTAAATGCACTACAGAAAAAACAAACAAACATCTTAAGTCTGATTTATACTTTCGCCTGGTGTCACATCGTGCACCTCACGAAACGGACGAGACTTTTATACTTAACGCGTTCGCCATTGAGATATTCTTTTAAAATAACAGGGGCCGGTCAAAAGAAACAGACAGTAAAATCAGATGGATAAACAGAGAAACGACAGTCATATCATTAATATCATTCAAGATAATTGTATTTTATTATTTTTATAATTTATTATAAATATTTTTATAACCATTCAATATTTTTATATCAATTTTTTTTTAAATCTAAATGATGCATCACTTGCTTTTGTTCATATCTCAGACAGTTCCTATTAAAGTTATATATATATTGCAACAGAACTTGGCTTGCTCTACAATTATATTTTTTATTATGGCAAGAATAAAAACAAAAAAGAAGTACACTTACTAAAAATACTGACATTTTTAATTATTTTGCCCACTCAACAATTCACACATTACTGTCTGGCTAGTTTCTGTCCTCTACTTATAAGCTAAAAAGGCAATAATGATCCAACATTTGTGACCATTATCACCAATAAAGCCTAGAAATTGAGCATCAATATATTGTAAACTGGTTCATATATTCCTTTCCAATTACAGTCAGATTTATATAATTGTTTTGAACATATTTTGACTATCAGAAAGTAAAAAAAAAAGTTTTTTTCCCCATTTTGGACAGTTAAAAATAGTGTTTGGGACATTTCACATGCTGCAAAACAGTTGCAGGATGACACTGTATGTCTGTAACTAAATATAAAACATTTAAAGTATTTTAAATAGCCACTTAAGAGCTAAAATGTGCTGTCCACATATGTGGCCACTAAGCCCTTGGATGTTAATGATTTTTTTTTTAAAGTATTTCAATGCTTAAAATATATTTCTGCTATAGTATAATATATGTCTTTATAGTGGTGATTAGAGCAGTTATAGTGAGATGTTAATACCTGTAGCTCGAGCCAGGACGGCGGCTGTGTTCTTGTCCCGTTCACAAACGTTCTCCTTAGTCTCTCCTCACAGTAAGGAGCGTAACCTGGTGGACCTTCACTGATGAAGTTCCTCAGATACTGTAGGACGACACACAGACATGATGAATGCAAAATAATGCCAGCGTAATCAGACTGAACAAAAAGACCCACTGATGCAATACTGCAACATAAAGCATATGAATAAGACTACATAAAAGAAGAGTCAAGCTTTAAAATAGGAACATTATCCAAACTCTTTGGTCATATTTGAGTGTGATGTTTATTTTGTGCACATTAAAATGAGTCTGTATAGATTTCTCAGTTGATTCTCAATTCCTCCCGAGGGTTTTTGTGGGTGGATGTGGATACGTAATGTTGGATAGTTGTAGTTTGAACTTGGGCTTAAAATAAAAAATAAAAAAACGAAAAATGCAAGCAATGTGCAAATCTGTCTGTGCAATAAAGTTATTTTTTATTTTAAGCCCAAGTTCA
>CAIGQZ010032693.1:5232282-5243190 GCA_903798205.1 Danio tinwini
ATATATATATATATATATATATATATATATATATATATATATATAATATTGCTAAATATCAAACGAAATACTCCTTCACAATAGCAGTGGGGTAATAGCAAACAAAATACAAAAAAACATAATGAGATTATCGAGTAAAAGGAATAAAGAGAAATAATAAGAACATTTCCAATGCATTAAGATAGATACTTACACATATTTATGCATGTGTCCATTTTCACAGATTTTTTATCTGTTTAAATCCACCATTGGTTGGTGTGGTCACCCAGTGAATTTTTCATTTATGCTATTAATAACTGAAATTATGTAAATCTGAACAAATTAAATTTAAAAAAGAAAGTTGAAGAAAGAAAAGATTTTTAATGCAAAAAATAGCTGATGCAAAAAATATATAGATTACATTTAAAAAATAATATATTCATAATACAACCTTAACAGTAACATAGATGCTAATTTAATTAATTAATAATACCAATATTTAAATTATTTGTTTATAGCAAAGCACTCATCAATTTGTTGTTTAATATCAGTAAAATAAATGTATAAATGTAATATATTTAAAATTTATTTGTATAAAAATTGTCATATATACATATATTCTATAATATGTAGTATAAATAACATGCTCAGAAGCAGTGGCAGTGACTCAAACCTGTGAAATGAGTGTCTTGAAGGGGTTGCTGAGCTTCCAGAAAGAGAAGAATAGGGAGATGCACATGATAAAATGAGCATCACTGACCTCCTCTGTAATTTTGGACTTCTTCTTCAGGGTGAGCGACACCAGTTTGTGCCGCACGCTGCTCTTCTTGTGACTGTCAATGTGAGTGTTCTGTAGCAGATGGACACAGTCAAGTAAATATACATTTTCCTGATAATTCCCTGATTATGTACTCACACCCGCTGTCATCCAAAATGTTAATTTCCTTCTTTCTTCAGTCAAAAATAATGAAGGTTTTTGAGGAAAAGCTTCTTAATGATAAAAAGTACTATAGTAAATACTATATGCTTTTGAAACATACCATAGTAAAGTACTTGAATGAATCTGTTAAGGTGATTCTATAGTTGCTTTGGTGATACAACAGCTATAGTAATATGAACAAATGACTCAACAGTGTACTTCTACAGCTTTATATAATACAATTCAACACAGTTTACTGGAGTAAAAACTAAAGTGTACTACAGTATTTATTACCGTTTATCAGTTCACTATAGTTAATAATAGAGTATGCTGTTGCATTAATTAATAAAAATATTTTAAATACAGGGTTCATATGATCATGGAAAACCTGGAAAAGTCATGCAATTTTGACATGGCATTTTCCAGGCCTGGAAAAGTTTTGGAAAAACAGACAAACCCACAAGGTTTTGGAAAAGTCATGGAAATTACTTTTACATTTAGTCATTTAGCAGATATTTTTGTCCAAAGCGACATAAGCTGCGATCACACTAGAGCTTGTACTTGCAAAATTCTGTTGTACGGCGTTGCAAAAAGGGGCGGGGTTAAACAATATGCTTAGAAATGAATAAAAGTGAGCGATTGCTCCATATCTTAAAAATTATTATTTTAAATCACTTCTATTAGTCTCACGCAATCACCTGATGTGATTTCGAAGGTAAGAATTCACCAAGCTTAAACTTTCGAATGCAGTGAAATGCGAAACTCGTCGCACATGCTTACATTGCTGGTCTGCCACATTCACATGCCTATGAATGGAAGTCTATAGAGCAAAAAGTGCAGTGTGATCGCGGCTTTATAATAGATGTAGTTTTACCTACTATTACTAGTTTAACAAACTATTAAGATTATCTAAAATTTGTTTGACAAATATCTGTATATTGGAATGGAGGTAAGTTGTTTTTACTTATTTTCTTTTCTTGTCCAAAACATGCTCTTACATTATTAGTGCTGTGTAAGCATCATCTATTTTACATAGATATAAAAAATTATTGAAACTATTGCGTGTTTTATGATATGCTGTAATAAATTTAAATGTTTCTTATGATTTACCAGGTATATATTGCATATATATAATATTGCATTACATGAAACATTAGGTCATGAACATTGACTTGAAAGTCCTGGAAAAAGTCCTGGAATTTTAGTAGTAAAAATGTGTATGAACCCTGTAAATACTATACAGTATAATACACTTTACTATAATATGGTTCAAAAACACTATAGTATTTACTATAAACATTACTCTAGTATTTTTTATGCAGACAGCAGAGAAATAAGAATCTTACCTGCATGGTTCTTACAGCTTTTTTTAAGTCAAATATAAGCACTTTACAGTTGCATCTACATTTTTTCCAGCATTTTACAACTTTGGCAAATTATATATTAACACATATACTTCATTACATTATATCAGATGCTATTTGTATAGTATAGTATAGTATAGTATAGTATAGTATAGTATAGTATAGTATAGTGTAGTGTAGTGTAGTGTAGTGTAGTGTAGTGTAGTTTTTACAGTGTTATTAGAGCTTTGCATGATTATAGTTGAACCAGAGTTAAAGTCACATTGAATAATTTGATGTTATGGTTCCTTTTCTGAACTTCGAACGTCTCAAGACTCTTGTTATTTATGGAGGATGAGAGAGAGCTCATGGATTTTATCTAAAACATCTTTATTTGTGTTCTAAAGATGAACGAGGGGTCTCAGCTTGTTATTTATGGAGGATGAGAGAGAGCTCCTGGATTTCATCTAAAACATCTTTATTTGTGTTCTGAAGATGAACGAGGGGTCTCAGGGGATTGGAACAACACGAGCGTGCTAGTAATTAATGACTTTTAATGATTTTTTAGGGGTAAACTAACCCTTTAAAGGGCACCTATGGTGAAAAATCTACTTTTCAAGCTGTTTGGACAGGCATATGTGTATGTATGGTGTATAGTGTATAGACCGTCATAATGGGGTGATATAAACACACCCAATGCTTCTTTTTCAATTTAACAACATAAAAACGGTGGACCAATTGGAGTGGTTTTCAGACCGACCGCAACTTGACGTAGGAGTGCGGTCCCCCCGCCCACTAAATTGATTGACAGCTGCGTATTAACATGTCTCCGTAGTAACGTGTAAAATCATATCAACCAGACACAGGACCAGGACGTGCGCACACTAAGCAACCGTAAAAAAAGGTCTGTTCAGTTTGCTAGGATCATCAATCATTATCAAATGTGATCAAGAGTGAGTTTTACAAGTTTAAAATGTTTTAAAACAGAGCATGTCTGTAATGAATTATAGCGATTTACTTAGCACAGCCGCGTGTCAGAATAATTATAAAAGACGCTTCAATCTCGGTTTGTGGACGTTAAATCAGGTTTATCCTGTCACATTTGCATGCAAAAACAGTGCAAAGCTAAATGTGCGCTGTCTGTGTGTGTGCCTGTCAGCGATGTGTGTGTGTGTGTGTGTGTATTTGTGTGTGTGAACTTTGTAACAACATTGTGTGTGACTCATCCTTGCAGCTCCACAAAATGCATCAAATACTCATTGGTAAAGTTCTTACTGTAGTTTTTCCTCACAAACGTTACGTGAGATCTTATTCCTTCGTGTTTGTCTGTTGTCTGACGCAGCCGAGGGAGCCGCTGCCAGGCATGTGGAAACTGTGGGCGTGAAGGACTAGCCTTAAAGGCTACACAAAAACCGCTAGCTGATGCTAAATGGTGCAAAATAGAAACTTATGACAGGTATAAAAAATAATCTGATGGGTGTTTTGAGATGAAACTTTACAGACACATTCTGGAGACACAAAAGACTTATATTAAATCTGGAAAAAGTGGTAACCTAGGTGCCCTTTAATGTATTTGTCAATAGTTATGTTTCCATCCACCTATTTATATGAGGATTTAGGAATTTAGCACAGAAAAACAAACATTTCATGCAAATGCCAAGATGTGCATAAATAAAAAAAGTGTATTATACACGAATTGAGTATTATAAACGTTTTATCTGATACATAAAAATGCGCCTAAACTATTATGAAACCCATTTATAAAATAAATTAAAGCATTTGCATCAACAAAGTCTTGTGATTTTGTTTGAACAGATCATGTGATGACATAAATGTGTATAAATGTGTGATGGGACGCATTATTGGACTCTGCAGTGTTTCCAGCACATGGTAAAACATCTGAAATGCTGCTTTGCTCATTTCTAAAACCCCTCAGCTAAAGTCTGTCATCACAGTGGTTCAGTATTATCATTATTCTATTATTATTCCCCCCAGAACTGTCTTCAGCATCTGTCTGTGCTCCCAAAGAGCATCTCATGCCTCCAAAAGCCACGGCATTCACCGCATTCATTGCATTTCGTCTTCATTTTCTGAAGTGCAACTCATTTTTTTAGAGAAGAAAAAAGGCCCACAGTGCCTTCTCCAATACTGCACTGAACTACATTTCTCTGTCTGATATTTGCAGCCAGTTTATCAGGAAGTGATGATTTTGTTCTCTTTCACTCCTTAAATAGAAATGCTGCTTTATTCACACATGCTTTATGCATGTTGCTTTATGCCAAGTTTAATTCGCATCTTTGTATGGAAACATAAGCTACTCAGCAGAACGCACCTCTCCTTCTCCCTGCAGCGCCTGCAGTTCCCTCTTGTAGGTTTTCTTTCCCAGCGTCTCGTAGATCTTGGTCATGACAGGGATCTTCTCGCTGCCGTCACTTATGGCCGTGTGGTATTTGGGTTCGGGAAGGTCACCCATGAAGCGCAAGACGGTGATCCACACGGCTAGAGCCGCCTGCAGGACCAGCAGAGATCACCATTAAATATTAATGAAGAAACTGTCAACGAAACATCTGAAAAAATCAGGTTAGTTAAGTACTCTATAATTAGCTTTTATTTTGACAGTATCCATATTTACAGTTGAAGTCAGAATTATCAGCCCTCCTGTTAATTTTTTTCCCCAATTTCTGTTTAACCAAGAGAGAATTTTTTCAACACATTTCTAATCATAATAGTTTTAATAACTCATTTCTAATAACTGATTTATGTTATCTTTGCCATGATGACAGCACATAATATTTGACTAGATATTTTTCAAGACACTTCTATACAGCTTAAAGTGACATTTAAAGGCTTAACTAGGTTAATTAGGTAGGTTAGGGTAATTAGTCAAGTTATTGCATAATGATGGTTTGTTCTGTAGACTATCAAAACATATATATATAGCTTTAAGGGGCTAATAATATTGACTTTAAAATGGCTTTTTTTTTTAATTAAAAACTGCTTTTATTCCAGCTGAAATAAAACAAATAAGACTAAATATTATCAGACACACTGTGAAAAATTTTCTTGCTCTGGAAATATATGTGACCCACATGAGTTTTAGGTCACAAGAAGATTAAATGAAATATATATCTGTTAATTATTACTTAATTGTGTGTATTCCTATGTATTTATTTTCATTATTTGATTTATTACTTATCATTACTGTATTAACATTTTGGCTGCGTCCGAAACTGCATATTTCCATACTATACAGTAGCCGAGTAGTATGTCCGAATTCATAGAATTCGAAAATCAGTATGCGAGAAGACCTGAATGACTTACTATTTTCAGCGAGATTCTGAAGTGCGCATCCCATGATGCCCTGCGAGAGAATTCATGAATGGGAGTGAATTGACGTAACGGACGCAGGTAGGTCACATGACCATGACAAAATGGCGGATGTAGTATGTCCGAATTCCATTCATACTTTTCTTATTCATACTGTATAGAACATACTTTTCTAACGGCCGAGTAGTATGTAGTGGTGGGCAAAGCGAGGCTTTGTGAAACACTGAAACAGTCGAAGCAAATGTGTCGAAGCTTCGAAACCCCACTCTACGGCAACACCTAGTGGTCATTTTTTATGCATTGCACTGGAACAGCGTCAGCAAAGAACAATTAAGCAAATTGAGGTATTAAACTCCACTTTGTGAGTTAAATCTGCAAGTGGTTTAGTGGAGCGGTTAGGGTTCCTGACTACCATGTGGGCATACTGGGTTCGAATCCAGGCTGAGACAGCTCTTTTGAAATGCTTCATCAGTTTGAATGGCTCTGTTCTTGTATCGTTTTGTTTCAACATTGGTCTGACATCCGAATAAACACTTTCTGAACAAATATGTCTTGTTTTGGTCATAAAACAAGGTTGTTGCTAGATCAGACACGGTTGTGGCCAAAAGTTAACAAGAATTATTTATATTATTTATTAAATTTCCCATTTATTGTATTTTATTTATGTCTACCCAAAACCTAAACCCAACCATCAGAGTACTGTAAGAAATTAATTATTGTTTTACAGTGTTACAAAAACGATGCTGTATTGATGGCGTATCAGCAGCTGTATCCTATTTAGACTACACCATAAAACAGTAACACGATTAAAATACATAAAATCATGATTTCAGAGTATTTGTAGAAGTCGGGATTCGAACCCAAAAGAAATTTGAAGCTCAGTAACAACATGCACATGCACGGTCCACTAGGCCATAAAAGACAGAAGAATCGTCAGACCCTGTCAGTCAAATACACATTCGCCAGGTCTCGAAACGCTTCTGAACTAATCGATGCTTTGGTTTGCTTTAGTCACATGACCAAGTGTTTCGAAACACTTTAGTCACGTGACCTGGGTGTTTCAGACCATGTTTCGGTGCAGTGTTTCGAAACACTTGCGCTTCGGGATCTCGACACTGTGTCGAAACGTCAGTTTCACGTCAGCCATCCCTAGTAGTATGTTTAAATTCAAATGCAGTACCTACTGAGTAGTAGGCGGTTTCGGACGCAGCCTTTTTATCTTTAAGAAGAACACAAAGTTGCATTTTTTTTAAACTGCTGGCAGTTGAGAGAAAGTGTTACCGTGACAACCACATTGTGTCTTCTGTCAACAAAGAGGACAGCACAGCTGAACACCAACTCTCTGTTTTTATTCATTTTAAAGGTTAGTAAAATATTACAATGTAGATGAAATACTGTGATTTTATGAGAAAAAATATGTGTACAACTGCAGTATATGTGTGTGTAAATTAACTATGTCAAGTCATGTCTGTTATTTGTGAAGAAGTAGGTTTTGTGAATTGAGTTTTAAAGGATAATCTGCTGTTAGTATGTGGTACTGTTATTGTTTTATGATCCTGTATTTGACACATACATTTGTATATTAATGCCATGTGTGATTAAAGTCAACAAAGAGGACTGTTTTTTATTCATTTAAAGACCTCCAGAGTGAGGTCTGCAACAATATAAAAGATTTAAAAAAATTCAAAAGGGGGCTAATAATAACTACATTTAACACTATATGCATGGTTATTATAGTAAACAAATAGAAGAACCCCCAAAATGTCAATATTGCTACAGAAACCAAACTGTTATACATATACTGTAATGCCCTACTTTTTTGTCTGAAGAGACTTTAAATTAAATATTTTTAAATGTGAATGCTTCTAAAATTGCACAATAATTATCAAAAGTAAACCCTAAAAATTATATATATATAATTAATATTATTTATGTATTTTATCTTGTATATTATTCATTGTTACTGTTGATGACTGATAATTGTTAGAATATTTTTATTATTACAGAAAAGTGTTATTTATAAAATGTGGCAAACTTGATCTGTTTTTTTGCCATGACATAGCCAGAGAAGCTTATGTGACAATAAGCTCAAAACTCCCTCCCTCTCTCTCTCTCTCTCTCTCTCTCTCTCTCTCTCTCTCTCTCTCTCTCTCTCTCTCTCTCTCTCTCTCTCTCTCTAGTTAACAATTACTTAAAAAAAATTTTGTTACTTAGATCTGTTTTGATCATGCTACACCGTAAAAAGGGATTAGTTACTTAAAGCGAGTAAACCAATTGCCTTAAAAGCAACAAGTTGACTTTACAAAAATAATGTAAGTAAACCCATTGTAACCTGGAACTGTTAAGTTGACTTAATGTTTATAATTATGCTTATATATAATTAAATAAAAAATATACTAATAATTTTTTTCCAATATGCCTTTATTATATTTGTTTTTTCTAGCTTTTCTGTATCTACCACATGACATACAGTAACAAATAAATCTGCTCTTCCAGACTCCAGCGTGTCTTCTAAATTCAATACAGGCTATAATTGTAGATTTTATAAACTTAATGAAGCACCAAATATGTAATATTGTAATATTTACAAGAATTATTTGAAAACAGACATGCTAAAATAGTCTGACACTGTAAAAATGCATTAGTAGACTTTAAAAAGTGAGTATAATTAGCATAATTATAAAAATTAAGTCAACGTAACAGTTCCAAGTTACATTGGGTTAACATGCATTAAGGTTTGTGAAGTCAACTTGTTGCTTTTAAGGCAATTGGTTTACTTGCTTTAAGTAACTAATCACTTTTCACAATTATTTAATTTAATTTAACAAAATTGACAATCTATAATCCTAATACTATTAATATGTCATACAAAAAAAAACAACAAATTGCCAATTTTCTTTACTAATATTAAAATAAAACAGAACAAAAACTCCACAATGACTGTAAAATAATAATGTTGTTACAGTCATATATATATATGCCTGTATGTTTTGCTTGTGTGCACTCTCTCTCTCTCTCTTTCTCGCTCGCTCGCTCGCTCATTCCCTCCCTCTCTCTCTCTCTCTTTCGGTGTCATTTCTCAGGTTCGCCCACTCCAGTATCCTCATCACCTTCGCTTCCAATCAGGATGGAAGCTCAAAGTTTAAACGAACGCGAGCGAGGAAGCTCGTTCTGCTTGCTTTGTCTTGTTTGCTCTGGCTTGTTTTGTTTGCCTTTTGTGTGTGTTTTGGCTTGTTATTATGTGCTGTGATGCTGATGCGAGTTTTGAATTTGGTCTGGTTCTTGTTTTTGGTTGCTGTCACCGTCTTGTATGTGTTTATGTGACACTTCCCTGATCTCTGGCTCCAGCCTTCCCACTGAGATTCGAGGAGTTTAGATGTCACATGACATACACCTCACATCACGTAAATAACTCCACTGTCTAAACCAGGGATGGGAAAACTCGATCCTGGATGGCCGGCGTTCTGCACAGTTTAGCTCCAACTGATCGAACACACCTCCTTCTAGATAATTAGTGATCTTGGAGGCACTGGTTAGCATGGTCGGGTGTGTTTGATAAGAGTTGGTGCTAAGCTATGCAGGACACCGGCCCTCCAGGACCGAGTTTGCCCACCCCCGGCACACCAGCTTAGAAGTGAGCGCCACCCGCTGTAAGTTTTCTACATCTTTTTGGTTAGAAAAGTAGATTTAGTAAATTTTGTATGTTTATTTTGTATTAGATTGTTTAGAGGGTAATTTCAGTTAGATTTGTTTTTTTTTGTTATGTTGATTTCATTTATTTGGCACCACTTAATTCTCGTTTGCCCATCCATTATATACATTGACTAGTTTATTTTCTTTTGTGATATCTTGTAAATATTTTTGCTGTTTGACTTCTTTTCACTTTTGTAAATAAATTCACTTATTTTGCAGTATTTTGGTTGTCGTTTCACTATTTTGCCACCAACTCACCACAATTTTGTCACATTAAATGTTACTTCTTTTAAACCCTCGAGCAAAAACTTGAAAGTCGTAACACTGTGGAGAAATATATATTTTAATAAATTGCATATGCATATGTAAATTTTAAATAAAAATATGTAAAATAATTTGCACATTTACATATATAATTAATCAATATATATTAATTTAATAACTATTTTTTAACTAAGTTATTTAAATACTAAATATATATATTTTCAAACATATTCAATAAAATATTCTGAGTCTAGCTATTTCTAATTTTATTTTGGCAATACACAATTATGTAAATAAGCATCACGTACCAGCTGATCTCCTTCGTCCTCATGAAAGAGTAATGGCTGTTTTAATGGCCGCCGCATGTACGTGTGTGTGCTCGTGCCCTGGAAATATGTGGCAGAAAACTTGGCGAATTTGTACTCGGACAGGTCCTCCAGATCGTCCTCCGGGAGCGGAAGAGATTCATCCAGATCCTCCACCTCCAGCTCCCGGTGCGTTCGCTCCAGATCCTGAAGAAAAGTGAAGTGGAGCTCATATCTCCAGCAAGCCCTAAGAAGTCAAACACCCCTTAACACTAAGCATCAGATCCGCACCCTCACCTCAAATCCAGCAGGCGCTTGACCTTCCTGACCAGGGAAAGAATTTGTGGTTCCCAAGAAGCCAAACATCTTGTCCACCATATCAGAATCATTGACCGGCTCCTGTTTGGCTTTCTCCATCTGGTCCAACATCTCCATTTTCCTGCGAGCCTCCTGCCGCTCCTTCTTCTCTCGCTCAGCATCCTCTCGCGCCAGCTGTGCCAATCTCTCCTGGTGCATCTTTTCAGCTTCCTCTTTGGCCTTTCTGGCACTCATCTGATTCCTGAGCTTCTGCTCTTCAGCCAAACGCAACTTTTCAGCCTCCAAACGCCGTCGATACTGAGATGGATGGAGAAAAAGAGACATGTAGTTTCTAGTCACACTTAATAATACGTTTTCATTAGTTAATGCATTTGCTAACATAATGAACAATACTTGTATAGCATTTATTAATCATAATTCAACATTTACTAAAACATTATTAAAATAAATTGAATTAGCTTGTTGATATGAAAGCAGGCAGCATGAGTTAACATGTTGCTAGAAGGTTATCATCGTATCTGACTTTTGCTAGCATGTCATATCATATTTAATTTGTTGTTAACATGAATTGAACATTACATGTTTTAAAGTTGGTAGCATTAATTAGCATTTTGCTAGCATGTATGGTTAACATATTGCACTATTATCACATTGGTAGCATGAAAAAACACCTTTCTAGCATGCTTTTAAAAAATGGTTTGCCCATTACACGCTGAATTAACTTGTGACTAGCATGTTTTTAAAATGGTTTGCACATTAA
>CAIGQZ010032693.1:5285778-5298694 GCA_903798205.1 Danio tinwini
CTCACTCACTCACTCACTCACTCACTCACTCACTCACTCACTCACTCCCTCACTCACTCACTCACTCACTCACTCACTCACTCACTCACTCACTCACATTTCAGTCCTCCATCATAATATGATCCTTCAACATAAATCCTCTTCCTGATAAAACAATTATGTGAACCCATCTGTGTGTTCCTCTTTCTTTCTTTCTTTCTTTCTTTCTTTCTTTCTTTCTTTCTTACTTTCTTTCTTTCTTTCTTTCTTTCTTTCTTTCTTCAGCCTATCTCTGAGTGTACCACACTCTCAGAAATAAAGGTATGTGAGCTGTCACTGGGGTGGTACCTTTTCAAAAGGTTCAAAATTTGTACTCAAAAGGTCCATATTAATACCTCAAGAGCACATATTAGTACCTACAAAGTACAAAAGTGTTCCTCTTGAAAATTTTAGGTACTTATATATACTTTTAAGGTACCAATATGGTCCCTGTAAGTACAAACGTATACCTTTTGAAAAGGTACCACCCCAGTGACAGCTCGGGTACCTTTATTTAAGGGCAGGAGCACCTTTAGCTTAGCATCAATTATTTTATTGGATTAGACCATTAGCATCTCGCTTAAAAATGACCAAAGTATAACTAGTGCTAGTTCTGTGTCCATGCTCACACTCTCAATCCTCAGTCAATATTCCCTATATTAGTACACTAATGTAGTCCAGTTGAGGGACTGAATGAAATTTCGAGCACTCAATACACATGAAAGAATACCATTTTGTTTGTGCTTTGCTGGTTGCTAAATCATTCAGATGAATTGAAATTTCAATTTCTTTGGTCAAACCCTGTGATAGTTATTTTAGTGAGCTGTCTGTTAGTAACGAAACAATTTATTTTGATTTCTGTCATCTATTGTATGTTTTGTAATACAGTTTCAGTGCCTGTTTGTATTTTCACTGCAGTTATTTTATGTCTAATTCTATAAATTCATGTTAAATGCTACTTTGAGACATTGTTCACAGCTAAAGAACGTTGAATAAAAAATAATGCTAATATAAGAGCAGTTAAAACAGAACAGAAACACTAAAGTAAGGGGCGGGATGTGAACACCACATGACGGTTAAATGTCAGGAGGCTTATTTTCATCTTAGAATAAACATCTAAAATGTAAGTATTTGCATTATCACACAATTAAAAGATCTTCAGTCTACATTTTATCATTTTTTTTCCTTAAAATGAAAACATTTTGTTAGACCTTTTTCTCAAATTCAAGTTTACATCTTTACATCTTACATCTTATATTTAGTATTGTTTATCAGATTTGTGAGTTAACATAAATATTCACTTTTTTCTCCAAATCACTAAGTTTTCTTTTCCCTCCTCAAAGTTACGTATCACAGTTTTGACCCTTTGTTTGTGAGTTTGCACGATTTTTACTTCTGACCCTTTAATTAAACGTATATCCTTCAGAATTGACAGCTTTCACCTTTTCCGCAGAATTGTGAGTTTACATCTCATGATGCACAATTTTTTCCTCAAGATTATGAGTTTATACTGCACACTTTTGTATTTTGATCTTATAATTGTAGTTTTTTTTCCTCACAAACAGTTTTTATTTTATCTTGCAGCTTAGACTTTTCCTCAGAATTGTGATTTTACATCAAATTACTCCAGAGTCTCAACTGTTTCTGTCACTACATGGTTTCCGCTACATTCATTATTCCATGGCGGGGCGCCACACCAAAATTAATTTCCGCCACAGCTACATTACAGCTTCTCGTTCAAAACATTCAGTCATTGATTTTTTTTTATAGCGGGTTATAATCACACCAAAAAGTTTAGTGAATTATAACAGCAGCGTTTATTTCAGAGTGCACAATAAAATCTGTGCTTGAGCAGCGTATATTTGAGGGAGTGCAAGAAGTTTTGTGCATGCACAGTGGAAATTGGCGCACAAGCAAAGAGATTCACATGCTTGCATTACATGAATGCGATCACGACTTGTAATGCTGCGCTCACAACATTTTTTATTGAAATAGTGTCACAGGTAGTTGGTAGATCTGTGTAAAAGGCCTGCCGCCACAGCAGGAAAAAAATCCTAGAGAAAACACTGCACTAAACACAAAAAACAAATGGTAATGTCATCTTTTAACCTCACAAATCATTTCAGACTTTTATAGTCACAATTAAGAGTTAAGATCCTGCATTTCAGAGTTTACAACTATATAGAACTGAAAGGAAAAAGTCAGAAATAAACTCTCGAAATTAAAACAAATAGTAGTTTCCAGACAACAATGTGTTTTTACATCAGTTTTAATATATTAAATAAACTGACCCTCGTAGTGGAGGTTTCCCATGTGCAGAATAGCGGCCAGTAGCTTGGAGATCTCCCAGTTCTCCTTATCGGTGAACATGAGCACCTTCATGGCTGATCTGATGTTGGAGTATTCCTTCTGATCATCTCGACCGTCACAAACAGTGCAGTTGCCCTGAGTTTACACAGAGAAGACTTTAAAGACTGCAGGACAGATCTGAGTTATGGGGAGAAAGATCATATCTGGAAGATCATTCAATACAGGCTCATTTGGAAATACGTACCTCAGCCTATATTTATGTAAAATGTAATATACGTTGCTCTGGGATAGTTTTGTTGTACGTTTCAGATGACAAATCCACTAGAGGGTGCTGTCTATATTTTTGTGAATCTCAAAAAAGTTGGTTAGGGTACAATGTGTTGAGTTTCAGATGACAAATCCACTAGAGGGTGCTACATTTCTACATTTTTGTGAATCTCAAATAAGCCACTCAGGGTATGTTTTGCTTTATGTTTCAAAGGTGGATTCAAAAATCCACTAGATTGCGCTGTCTAAATTTTTGCAAATCTGAAATATGTAACTTAGGGTACATTTTGTTGTACGTTTCAGATGACAAATCAACTAGAGGGCACTGTCTATATTTTTCAAATATGAAATACGCTAGGGTAAATTTTGTTGTATGTTTCAGATGACAAATACACTAGAGGGCGCTGTCTACAATTGTGAAATACATTACTTAAGGTCTTGTTTTAGACACGTTCTTCTTTTACACTTTCATGTTCAGATCATTTAGCAAACAACCTAAACCCTTCACTTAACCCAACCAATAGTGTTTTTTAAAGCAAACGTAAAAGAAAAGTGCACTGCAACCACATAATTGTACCTAAATTTTACATGACTTTTTATCTCTTGTGTGGATTACATGCTTCACCTGACATAGCACAAGCACCATACAATGCACTGAGCAAACTGACCACAAAAGTTGTCCATATACAGATAGATATGTGCAGCAAATCTATTTGATTACTAATCACAGACATTGTTGCGTTGCTTTGTGGTATTTATTTGGTGTTGTGCAAAAGAACTGCTCTAAAATAATTATATTCATCAACAACATGTTACTGTAAATATCATCAGTGTGAAAAAGAATACAAGTTATTTGCATAATACTGCCCCTAGTGTTCATTTTACCTACAAACTACAGTCAATGGTATGTTGAAGTATAATTTTGAGTAGGCCACTCACTATAGTGAGGTAAGTGTAGTCTGTGGCTTTACTCAAACCCAGCTGCTTCTTCTGGTCTGGAGTCATTCCCTTCAGCATACAGTAGAAAATGTGGTAGTTTCTCTCATCACGAGCCTGGATGGGTGCAGAAAAATATTTCACACGTTTTTGTTTTGTTTTGCAAAAAAAGTAATGTAGGCTATAAAATACCTACCAGGTGATTTTAAATGTTTATTTTTAAATAAACTTTTTCTTTATCATACTAGCAGGGCTCGAAATTTCGACCGTTTTGGTTGCATATGCACCCGAAATTTTATCCATGCAACCTCAAAATATATTTGGGAGTATTTGTGCGAGTGCATAAAATTGTTCAATCAGTTTACACTGCAAAATGTTCACCGCATGCGTGTATTTAGGAGACATTCACGCAAAATGCATCTTTGCACCTGAAACGCGTAACACATCCCTCAGGAATAGTAACTGTCATGTCATGTCAACTTGCTGCAGTGTGAATGATTATCCTGCCTTAGAGCTCTTCTGATTGGCCCATTGCTCTAGAACTGAACGCGAACAGATTAGTTAATATGTGTCAATCACTCAGTCTTAGGGATGTGCGATACCACTGGATTCCTATCCAATCCGATATCAAGTAAAATGAAGGCGAGTATCGGCAATACCGATCCAATACCGATATTTTGCCCAAAAATTACTGTTTGGTGAAATTAAAGTAACAAGTAGTGTACTTAAAAGTGTCACTTCATACTGAATATGAGACATATACAGTTGAAGTCAGAATGATTAGCCTTCCTGAATATTAGCCTCCTGTTTATTTTTCCCCAATTTCTGTATAATGGAGTGAAGATTTTTTCAACACATTTCTAATCATAATAGTTTTAATAACTCATCTCTAATGACTGATTTATTTTATCTTTGCCATGATGACAGTAAATAATATTTAATTAGATATTTGTTCAAGACACTTCTATACAGCCTAAAGTGACATTTAAAGGCTTAACTAGGTTAATTAGGTTAACTAGGCAGGTTAGGGTAATTAGGCAAGTTATTGTATAATGATGGTTTGTTCTGTAGTCTATTGAAAAAGAAGTTAGCTTAAAGGGGCTAATACTATTGACCTTAAAATGTTTTTAAAAAAATTAAAACTGCTTTTATTCTAGCCAAAATAAAACAAATAAGACTTTCTCCAGAAGAAAAAATATTATCAGACATACTGTAAAAATTTCCTTGCTCTGTTAAACATCATTTGGGTAATATTAAAATAAACAAAAAAAAAGTTCTAAGTGGGGCTAATAATTCTGACTTTAACTGTATATTACGGGTTATTCTTGTTTATTGATAAAGAATTATTATACAAAAAAGAGCCAACTTACATATTTAATGTCACTAAAACCCAAACCCACAAAATACAGCCACATCGCCACATTTTCTTTCTCTGTACCTGGATAGTGCCTGCCTGCTGCACCTAAGGACTCAGAAAGCAATGTTTGTCTCGCCCTAGCAGCACCTGTGCCTCTCTTTTCCTCCTCATCTGAACGCAGATATATCTACATATTTGCTCTAAATTACTGAAATATTGATATTTTGATAAGACAATCGATTCTAGAACTTACAAAGCTGGTATCAGAAATATGGATATTTTAGTATCGATCCGCACATCACTACTTAGTCTGCCTTCAGATGACAGCTATGGTCTTTGATGACGAAGCTACAACTGCGAAAATGTGAAGCGCTGAAGATGAGAACGAAAATAACACTGACAGATTTTGTTTTAGAAACCACCTAAAGTTACTAATAATGGCACATCATTATATTATTTTAGATTTAGTAAAAAATATCATTAACAGTTTACAAAATATAACAAAAATGACTTTTTACTCAGACATAACTTCATCCATAGTAAATCCACATGAGTTTAGGTGGTCTCCTAATGTTCACAAGTCTCAAATCATTAAAAATCATACTAACTCCAAGTGTTTCTCAGTGTTTTGTCCTATTCTAAACACAAAATTAAGACTCAAAAGTTACATACCTGTCGACACACTCTGGATTTCTCCAGAAGGTACTGCTCAATCTTTGCTCCCTCTATGGCTCCTCTTTTGTTGAAGTGGATGTCGATGTACTTCCCAAAGCGGCTTGAGTTGTCGTTTCGAATGGTTTTAGCATTTCCAAAGGCTGTCGGATAAAGGATAAAGAGAAATTCCAGCATTATGGATGTGACATTGGCAGTAAAAACATCAAATTCACAGAGAATGTATATTTGACCAAAAAAGTATGCAGATTTACAGTATACATATTTTGTAGAAATTCTGTGAATTAAACTGCACAACCCAAAAAGAAATAATTCTAATAAAAAAATAAGTATTGGCTCTCTATAGAACAATTATTTTGTATTTATTTATTTAGTTACATTTATTGTATTTTTTTAAGGTAAAAAAAAGTTTTATACAATACAACAATAAACATTACAGTTTCCATCTATTTTTTTTTATTTTAACCCAAGTTCCACCCAAGTGTCAACCTCCCACTCTCCCTCGGGAAGCCCATACGGAAGTAACTGAAACTGCAATTCATCGAAATTCCACTAGTCCTGGCTCCATAATAGAGCAAATTTCTATTGAGCCCACTGTTAAAACGGCCAACTTTACAGCAGAAAAAAGGTGTTTACAGCCTGGTACAAAGAACGATTTTGGTTCATATAGCTAATATTACCCTTCGTGACAACTGTGGGGGGGTGAATTTTTTTATAACTCATCTATTTCCTTTATATTAGGTTATATTATTTTTGCATAATTAAGGGCGTGGCCACTTGAGTGACAGCTAGCTCTCGCTGGTCGCCGTCACGTCACCTCAGCTGATTAGTCGCTGATCTCGGCATATTCATCGTATTTTTTTGTTGTTTTATGTGGCTTTACACAGTCAGTTCCCTTTTGGAATTATTTCTTGCAATTATCAGATGATATGGCATGCTGTGTGCACTTAATTGTGCTCACAAACCATTCACATGGCCTCCGTTTCCCATGTGAGTGAAATGATATACTTACACCATCTCTATAAATGTATTTGTTTTATTTAAGATCATTTATAATGTTCTTTAGACCTGTAATGCACTCCAGAATCTGACAGATTTATTAGCTGTAGGCTCTAGAACAGTCATCTGAAGTGTTGTCATACAATTCTGCCTGGATTTCATCAATAGCCCTGCATTTACTAACACAGACTATTTCTGAAGCGTTTGGAAGTAATTCGCACTTTCCTCTTGTTGAAAAACGTCATAAGAACGATGCTTATAGTAGCTCAATGTGTAATACATTGAGCCACTAAGCATTGTGCTTATGACGTTGCTTATGAAACAGTGTTTTTAAAAGTGTAAACACTTTATTGATATAGTGTACAACCAAGCACATGTGGTCAGAACATAAACGAGTTGCAGGTAATGAAGTATTAAGTGTTTCTCATGCGTCTGTAGCTCCGCTCACGCTCCGCCTCTTTGCCCTTGTATGGTATGCCTCGGTTGGTGCGATGACACGATAACAAAATGGCGACGGTTGGCCACGCCTACTGGTAGCTTCTTTTGGGTTCTTCATAAACCTATGGGTGACGTCACGGATACTACGTCCATATCTTTTACAGTCTATGGTTCCACCTCAAGAACTGAACATCCAAAGGCAGCTTAACACAATAATTAGAGTCAAATAAAGTAATTAAAGTCATGCATGTTGTGACAATGATGACGGAAGAAAAAAAGGAAAAATTAATAAAGAAAGAAAAAAAAAATTGCAGGACAAATTACATTAAAGACAAGAAACACCATGAAGTGGACACAAAAAGATATACAGAATATTTAACCGCAGGGTAATTCTTTCAGAGTTTAAAATATGATAAAATAGGTTCCCAGTATGTATAAAACCTGTCAACCGAACCCCTTACTGTGTATTTAATCTTTTCTAGTTTTAGAAAAGACATCACGTCTTCAAACCAGGCAGTCACAGATGGGGGTGTGGGGGATTTCCAGCATAATAAAATTCTTTTGCGGGCTAATAAAGATGTATAAGCAATAATGCCCTTTTGAGTAGCTGATAAAGTTATGGTCATGGTTTCACTAGGAGTTCCAAATATACCTATTGAAAAACAGAGCAATAATGTCTCCCTATAGGGCCTCACTGATAGATTTAAAAATCAATGTCCAATAATTATTTAAAGAAGGGCAAGACCAAAGCATATGTGTCAAATCAGCTGGAGAAAGTGAACAACTATCACAAGACGCATCTAATCCAGGGTACATTACTGCCAACCGTGCCTTGCTTAAATGCATTCTGTGTAACACTTTGAATTGTATGAGCCCTAACCTAACAGATGATGATGATGCATGGACATTTCTGAGTGCCTCCTCCCAAAAAGTCTCTGATAGTTTTACACCCAGTTCATCTTCCCATCTAGATTTAATTTTATCCACATTATATTCTTTCAGGGACATGAGTTTAGAGTATAATATGGAGATCAGACCTTTATTAATAAAATGAAGAGTAAGATTATCTAAAGGGGAGACAGGGGGAAGGGCAGGGAAGTGAGGGAATTTCTCTCTAGCAAAACTATGTACCTGAAGATATCTAAAAAAAAAAAAAAATGATTGTGCGGGAGGTTATACTTTATACAGAGACTTTCAAAGCTGTTAAATAAGTCATCGGCATGCAGGTCTTTAAAGCGTTGCAATCCAGATAATGACCACTGTCTAAATAATGAGTCTAGCATGGAAGGTGGGAACAAATGATTTTTGTAAATAGGACCTAAAACTGTTGCTGATGCTGATGTATTATTTTACATTTATAAATAAATAAAGCTCTGTTATGGCTGTGACAGATGTGAAATTGGCAGTTGTGTGACTTTGTCAGTGTTTTCAAACTGTTTTATTTAATTTAACAGAAACAATTTTGAGCATTTTTAACCAGGGTGCACATAAAAAAGGGGGCATAGATCGATACCCCTAAATAATGCTTGAGCCCCCCTGAATGACGTCAAAACAAGATGTGCGGGGGGTCAGCCCTTTATATAGTAAGAAATAGTTTGTTCTGACCTGCATTTAAAATAATAACATCAATAATTTAAATAATAAATAATAAAAATGTGTATTCTATGGCAAGTTTGGCATTTGTATGTAATAGCTGTAAAGCAGAATGTAATCTTGAGTGTTTCTTTCACCTTCCAGGATGGGATTTGCCTCCAACACTTGCTGCTCGATCCAGGAGTGCTGCCCGCTGATGGCTGCCAGAAACTGCAGGATCAGTTTGGTGCTTTCTGTTTTTCCAGCTCCAGATTCACCACTGATGGGAAACACACAGGTAAACATACACAGATTACAGTGCATTCGAAAAGTATTCAAAGCTTCACTTTTTCCACATTTTTTTTATGTTACAGCCTTATTCCAAAATGGATTAAATTCATTGATTTCCTCAACATTCTACACACAATCCCCCATAATGACAATGTGAAAAAAGAGTTTTTGAAATTGTTGTACATTTTTTAAAAATAAAACCCCTGAAAAATCACATGTACATCAGTATTCACAGCCTTTGCCGTGAAGCTCTAAATTGAGCTCAGGTACATTCTGTTTCCACTCATCATTCTTGAGATTAATTGGAGTTCACCTGTGGTCAATTCAGCTGATTAAACATGATTTGAAAAGGCATATAAGCCTGTCTATATAAGGTCCCAGGGTTGACAGTGCATGTCAAAGCACAAACCAAGCATGAAGATGAAGAAATTGTCTGTAGACCTCAGAGACAGGATTGTCTCGAGGCACAAGGCTAGGGAAGGTTACAGAAACATTTCTGCTGCTCTGAAAGTTCCAATGACACACAGTGGCCTCCATCATCCGTAAGTGGAAGATGTTTAGAGCCACCAGGACTCTTCCTAGAGCTGACCGGCCATCTAAGCTGACTGATCTGGGGAGAAGGGCCTTAGTGAGGGAGGTGATCAATAACTCGATGGTCACTCTGTCTGAGCTCCAGCATTCTTCTGTGGAAAGAGAAGAACCTTACAGAAGGACAACCATCTGTGCAGCAATCAGGCCTGTATGGTAGAGTGGCCAGACGGAAGCCACTCCCCGCCTGGAATTTGCCAAAAGGCATCTGAAGCACTCTCCAGACCATAAGAAACTAAATTCTCTGGTCTAATGAGACTAAAATTGAACTCTTTGGAGTGAATGCCAGGCGTTACATTTGGAGAAAACCAGGCACCGCTCATCAAAAGGCTAATACCATTCCTACAGTGAAGCATGGTGGTGGCAGCATCATGCTGTAGGGATGTTCTTCAGCAGCAGAAACTAGAAGACTAGTCAGGATAGAGGGAAAGATGAATGCAGCAATGTACAGAGACATCCAGGGCCGGCGCGTCCATAGAGGCGACCTAGGTTCGTTTTCACTTTCAGGTTGAGGGCGGCTTGCTAGTCCATTGCCTAGAGCGGCAGTTCGGCTTGCTCCGGCCCTGTAGACATCCTGAATGAAAACCTGTTTCAGAGTGCTCTTGACCTCAGACTGGGGCGATGGTTCATCTTTCAGCAGGACAATGACCCAAAGCACACCGCCAAAATATCAATGGAGTGGTTTCACAACAGTTTGGTGAATGTCCATGAGTGGCCCAGCCAGAGCCCAGAGCTAAATCCTATTGAACATCTCTGGAGAGATCTGAAAATGGCTGTACACCATCGCTTCCCATCCAACCTGATAGAGCTTGAGAGGTACAGCAAAGAGGAATGGGCAAATATTCCCAAAGACAGGTGTGCCAAGCTTGTGGCATCATATTCAGAAAGACTTGAGGCTGTTTTTTCTGCCAAAGGTGCATCAACAAAGTATTGAGCAAAGGCTGTGAATACTGATGTACATGTGACTTTTCAGGTCTTTTATTTTTTATTGATTAGCAACAATTAAAAAACTCTTTTTTCACATTGTCATTATGGGGGATTGTGTGAAGAATTAAGGAAATAAATGAGTTTAATCCATTTTGGAATAAGGCTGCAACAAAAAAATAAGTGGAAAAGGTGAAGAGCTATGAATCCTTTCCGAATGCACTGTACATCCATACTCAACAATTTTAGTCCTTTTATTACAATTATTATTTTCTATTTAATTTTTAATATATTGTTATTTAAATTAACCAAAATACTTTTTTTCGTTAGTTTTTTTTTTGGGACAGTTATAATGAATACATCCATACTCGACTATTTGAATCATTTTATTTTAATAAGTTTTTTATCTAATAATTTATTTTTGCTTATATTTAATATTAAAATATTTGTTATGATAGTCGCAATGAATATGTATTATTCAAAGTTTTTGTTTGTGTGTTTCTTTATTCTGACACAATATTTTTATTCTTATTTATTTGAAATACACTTAATGAATCAAAAAATTTGATCCTTTTTATATTTATTTATTTATTTATTTACATTTCTTTATTACAAAACAAATAAGTTTTTTATTTGAAATGACACAGAACAGCTGATCAAATTAGTAGATAAAATTATTAGAATTATTTTATTATAAAAATATTTAAATACAAACTACTTTCAATAATAATTATAATAATTTTAATAAAATATATATTTATTATAATATCACACATACATTTAAATTAAGGCAACATTCTTCATATTTGAATTGCAAATACATTTTCCATCTGATTTTTTTTTCCAGCTAATTTCTACTCAACAATATGAAATATATACAAGAATTTTAGTTTCACAAAACATTTTGGGTTTTTGTTTGTGATAATCAAATTGAATATGTGTTCATTTATTCATTCTGACCATTGATTTTAATTTAATTTACTTATTATTTCATATGTTAATATATGTTAATATTTTGATTTAAAAAAATTACACATATACCTTAAAACTTAGTTGCTAAGGCAGCATTGCTAATTTTAGCTCTTTAATTGTCATTTTAATCTCAGCTCTTTTTTAGTAACAAAAGCTGTACATTTATTTAATAACAACACTGACTCATGAAGGATTCTAGTAAAACATGAATTACAGTGCCATTTAAACCTCTAACATTAAGATATCTAGTCCTGACCCTTAACAAATAGAAAATAAACAAATACCCCCACATACTGCATATCTTCTCATGGATTATGAAAATAAAGGCTCTGACCTGATAATGCAGCACTGGTCTTTGTTGTTGCGCTGCATGTTGAAATAGCAGTTGTCTGCGATGGCGAAGATGTGTGGAGGCATTTCTCCGATCTTCTTATTGGTGTAAAGGCGAATCTGGTCTGCTGTGTAAATGGGAAGCAGCTGATACGGGTTTACAGCCACTAAGATGGACCCCGTATACGTCTGTGAAGGACAATAATAGAGGAACGTCATAGGATAGATCTGGTTCTTTGCTCAACCAGTCTAAACAATCCCATCAAGACATTACAACACAAGGATAAACAGCTTTTATTGTCTTAAACAGTCGTGCAACAAGTTTTATGCAACACCGAGAGCTCAGAGCATGTAAAAAACATGCAGATATGAACATATGAAAGCACATACAATAATATCCAGTGTCCTCCACTAATAGCAAAAGAACAAAAAGCTAAACACAATGTTTTCTCAGTCTTTTAATAAATAAAATTAATAATATCTGCACATATCCACAGATGTGTGAGTATTAATAAAGGACACTGCACTGGTGATGAAGAGGATCATGGGAGGACGGTGTGTGGTTTTCAGCGGTGTGTATCAGTGTCTGTTACCGCAGACAGCAGAGCCATAATGAAACTCAGCACCATAATGAACACACACTCATTCAGAGACAACAATGAACATGCGCATGAAGACCAAACTCACCCGACCACCACAGTTAGTCTTCAGACAGACAAGAAATACACAACCAGAGCAAAGAGTGAGGTAAAGGAGGAAATATGAGCAAGAACATCTGAAAGAGTTTTCTCATTGAACAGGGAAACAAAAGAGCTTCATATATAATAGAAGAGCAGAGAATATAAACACAGCAGAGCAGCTAACTCAGTGTTAAAGACAGAAATATGATCAAAATTAAAACCGGCTACAGAAAGAGCTTGATGAATTCATATTTTGCCTTTGTGATGATGAGGAATTTGTTTGCTTGTTTATTTAAATATTTATGCAAATTCATAATACAAATAAATAATAATTATGATTATTTAGAAACAATACTAAGAATTATTAAGAAAGAAGATTTTATGGCAAAATAACAATAAAATCATAAATAATATAATTTGTGAAATAAGTATTTCTTGTGAATATTTTAGAGCAACTGAAAACAAAATAATTTATCATTTATCAATTTATCATTAACACACACACACATATATATATATATATATATATACACATATATATATATAAACATATATATATATA
>CAIGQZ010032693.1:5306129-5316273 GCA_903798205.1 Danio tinwini
ACTGTAATGGTGGGGTATTTCTCACAGAGGTTACAGCTATATGGTTATAGTTTATAGAGAAACACACTGTAATGGTGGGGTATTTCTCACAGAGGTTACAGCTATACGGTTAAACAGAGAAACACACTGTAATGGTGGTGTTTTTCTCACAGAGGTTACAGCTATACGGTTATAGTTTATAGAGAAATACACTGCAATGGTGGGGTATTTCTCACAGAGGTTACAGCTATACAGTTAAACAGAGAAACACACTGTAATGGTGGTGTTTTTCTCACAGAGGTTACAGCTATACGGTTATAGTTTATAGAGAAATACACTGCAATGGTGGGGTATTTCTCACAGAGGTTACAGCAATCTGGTTATACAGTAGCTTACAGAGAAATACTGTAATGATGTATTTCTTACACTGATTACAGTTATACAGTTATAGCTTAAAGAGCAGTGTACTGTATGGTGTTAAAGGGCACCCTTTGATGAAAATTAACTTTTGTATAGGCTCGTTTTCACTGACTGGTACGGTATGGTACGAGTCAGTACGGGTTTATCACCTTTATCAGGCTTGTGTTTCCACTGCTAAAAGGGTACCAAGGGTACCCTTTCAGTGGGCATGGTGTACGACAGAAAGTTGCAGTCAACGTCATTTTCGCTCATGAAAATGTCTACAGTAAAGCTGTACGGGTCGCTCACATATCATATGAGAAGCACTTCTCACAAAACAGATGCTTTACACATAAATACTTCAGTATAAATGTTTATTACAAACTTTTCTATGAACATGAGTTGATTATAACTGCAGATCAGTGATAGTGTGAAATAGCCTACTGTAACGTCTGCAATTATATAAAATAAATAAATGCAACATATATGAACACATACAGACCCTTACAGTCTCCGATATGTTACCAATTACAGGAAAAACTAAACACAGCAGACATTTAGTCCTTATTTAGGTTCAAAACAACACGAAATACAGCCCACAGTCAGACCTCTCATGATTAAATCACTAATGATCTCCTTATGGCAGCTGATTCTGGATCCATCACTATTCTCTTCCTACTCGATCTGAGTGCAGCCTTCGATACAATATCTCACTCCATCCTTCTCAACAGATTATCTTCCATCTGTATCACTCACACCCCCCTTGACTGGTTTCACTCATATCTTTCTGGCCGCACTCAGTTCATTCAACTCAAAAACTTCAGGTCACAATCCTCCCCAGTTACCACAGGTGTTCCCCAGGGCTCTGTCCTGGGGCCCCTTCTCTTCTTAATCTATCTCCTTCCACTAGGCAACATTTTTCGTAAATTCAATATACACTTCCACTGCTATGCGGATGACACCCAGCTCTACCTCTCTAGCAAGCCCAACTCCCCACTCCCCCTTTCCACTCTCAATAACTGCCTTTCTGAAATGAAATGCTGGTTCACTTCAAATTTCCTAAAACTTAACAGTGATAAAACTGAAATTCTTCTTGTTGGCACCAAATCTACACTTTCTAAATCTGGCTACATCTCACTTACTATAGATGACACTTCAGTCTCCCCCTCTCCTCAGGTTAAGAGTTTGGGTGTCATCCTTTACAGCTCACTCTTTTTCCAGTCTCATTTAATAATATAACCAAGTCTGCATATTTTCATCTTCGTAATATAAACCGTCTCCGCTCCTCTCTCACCGCTCACTCCACCTCTATTCTCAAACACAGCCTTGTCACTTCACGCATTGATTACTGCAATTCTCTCCTTTACGGTCTTCCACAGAAATCCCTCCATAAGCTTCAACTGGTCCAGAACTCAGCTGCCCGCATCATCACCAAAACTCCTTCTTTTCACCATATCACCCCCATTTTACAAGATCTGCACTGGCTTCCAATCAAACCCAGAGTAGAATATAAAATCCTCCTGCATACATTCAAGGCCATCTATAACCTCTTACCTTCTTACTCGTCTGATCTTCTCCATATCACCACTCATTCCTGCTCTCTTAGATCCTCCTCCTCCATTCACCTCTCTGTTCCCTCTGCCCATCTCAGCACAATGGGGAGCAGAGCTTTCAGCCGCTCTGCTCCCAAACTCTGGAATTCTCTTCCTCCTGACATCCGCAACATCGACTCTCTCCCTCTGTTTAAATCCAGACTTAAAACTAATCTGTTCAAAATAACTTACTCTTTATAACTGCATACTACACTCTGTGTCATGTCTTTGTATTTTATCATCTTCTCTATTTTTATACTATTGGTTTATTTTTAATTATTGAATTGTGCATATGATGTTGTACAGTGACCTTGGGTTTCTTGAAAGGCGCTTTAAATAAAATGTATTATTATTATTATTATTATTAAATGTGTCTTTAATCTTCAGCAGCCTCTTGTTAGAGAGTAATTCCATCATTCTGAGTTCATAATAGTCCAAAAGGTGATGATAATAGTTAAACAAGTTAGTTTGTTCACGTTCGCTGAAAAAATAATGTGCTCCTTTTTTTCCGGCTTCTCCTCTTTTTTTTTTTTTTCGCGTCACTTTCGTGTTTGTCAGTTTCTGACAGGATCAGGTTTCAAAAGCACGTCAATGATCAAGCGCACCTTATTATCTTCAGTTCAATACGTTTGTTATTTCAAATATAAATGCAAGCAAGAAAGCGAAACCGCTTGCGTTTCAGACTGGCTCGTAAAAAACTACGGGACACAGGGTCAAATCTTTTTTGCTCTTCTTTTTGGCTTTGTGGCTGTCCATTAAGACGACAAAGTTTGTTTGAGCTCAGGTCTACCATGACTCGTTATTATATGTACATATAATTACGCTGTAATCTCTCGGCTGTGTATTAAAACATGGCGGCTTCTTTGTTTTCATTCTGGCTTGTTGCGAAAGTGAATGACGTATCTTTGTAAACCAATAGCATTCAGCTGCGCATCTAGCTCGGCCTCGGAACCGATCCGTACTGTACCACTCAGTGGAAAAGGGCCATATGCTGTTTGGACAGAACTGTGTAGTATAGGGTCACTATCATATTGAAGTGATAGAAACACAAGTCTCTTTTTTAAATTTCTTGATGTTAAAATAGGACCCAAATCCCAGTGATTTTGAGGCCCACCGCAACGTGACACAGGAGTGCGGTTTCCCAGCCCACCGATTGATTGACAGGCGCCATGTTTCTATATTAACATGTGAACACATGTCCACAGAACATTTTTTTTTGCAAATAAACTGAGATTAAAACATATGTTCAACTCTCTGTGATTTTTATAAGTTTAAAACATTTTTAAAACAGAGCACATTTGTAATAAAGACAGTAAATCGCTACGTAATTCTTAACTAAATAAAGCACATGAGGTTTACCTGAGGTGATCACTGTCAGTTTTCTGTTGTTCAGCTGTGAGAAATAGAAGCCGTTTCTAATATATCAATTTGAGGTGTTGGTTAGAACCAAAACTCCTTTTAATATGGAAAATATTTCCTCTATCGCGTGTCGTTGCTTTTATTTAGAACACAGTTTAAATCACTCGCTCCTGTACTCAATCTGGCAACCCGCGCTTGCATGTGTTTTGATCCAGGAGTGCAATACCTAGTTCAACCACTGGGTGTCAAACTTACATACTGCACCTTTAAATTATCTGATGGGTGTTTTGAGCTGAAACTTTACAGACACATTCTAGAGACACCAAAGCCTTATCTTACATATTGTAAAAGTGGTAAAATAAGTGCCCTTCAAAGTTCAGCAAGGCGACATGACAGAAAATGATATGATTGATAGCTATTAACAGAATGTTTCTATCCAACTGCTTTTATGTACTGTTTAAATTTGTGTAAATGTTGTGTCAAATATGGAAAAACCCAACCATAAGGTTAAAATGTGTCATTTAATTTTAATTGAACAAATATATTATCCAATGTCAGGTTTGACCATATTTGACCCAACATTGGGATACGATAACCCAGCATTTTTAAAGCTGCCAACTTGCATTCTAAAAAATGCTAAGTTGTTGTAACTCAATGTTGGATAAAATACCAACAAACCCAATCGCTGGGTTAAAAAGTGTCATTTAAATTAAATTGAAAAAATAAAAATCAACCTTACATTGGGTTTGTGCATATTTGACCCAATGTTGGAATACAACAACCCAGCATTTTTAAATCTGCCAACTTGCTCTCTAAAAAACATTGGGTTGTTGTAAATCAATGTTGAATCATATATTGACACACCCAACCATTGGGTTAAAAAGTGTAATTTACATTTAATAGAAAAAAAACCCAACAACAACCCTAATTTGGGTTTGTCCACATTTGACCCAACACTGACATACAACAACCCAGGATTTTTAAAGCTGCCAATTACACTTTAAAAAATGCACGGTTGTTGTAACCCAACATTGGGTCTAATATGGACAAACCCAACATAGGGTAAAAAAAGTTTATTTTAAATTTAATTTTAAAAATAAATGCCACAATAACCCTGAATTTTTTGACAAAAAGGCCAGTTTAAAAATGTTAGGTTGTTGTAACCCAATGTTGAGTCAAATATGGACAAACCCAACTGCTGGGTTAAAAAGTGTTGTTTCAATTAAAAGAAAAAAAAAAGAAAAATCAACCTTACATTGGGTTTGTGCATAGTTGACCCAATGTTGGGATACAACAACCCAGCATTTTTAAATCTGCCAACTTGCACTCTAAAAAACATTGGGTTGTTGTAAATCAATGTTGAATCATATATCTACACACCCAACAATTGGGTTAAAATGTGTTATTTAAATTTAATAGAAAAAACAACAACCCTAATTTGGGTTTGTCCACATTTGACCCAACACCGAGATAAAACAACCCAGGATTTTTAAAGCTGCCAATTACACTTAAAAAAATGCACGGTTGTTGTAACCCAACACCGGGTCAAATATGGACAAACCCAAGTAAGGGTTAAAAAGTTTATTTTAGTTTTAATTTTAAAAACAAATGCCACAATAACCCAGAATTTTTAGACAAGATGACCAGTTTAAAGTGTTGGGTTGTTATAACCCAATGTTGAGTCAAATATGGACAAACCCAACTGCTGAGTTAAAAAGTCATTTAAATTAAACTGAATTATTATTTTTCTTAATTAGGGTCTATCCATATTTGACCCAATGTTGGGATACAACAACCCAGCGTTTTTAAAGCTGAAAATTTGCTTTTTTAAACCAGCATTGGGTCAAATATGGACATTTTATTGTTGACATTTAATTGAAAAAAAATAACCCTACATTGTGTTTGTCCATATTTGACCCAAAAGTTGGGGTAAAAAAAGTGTAACTTAAATTTCATTGAAAAAAACCCTTTTGATTAATTTTACAAATAATAATTTGACTCAAAGAAATGCTGGGTTGTCATAACACAATGTTGGGCGAAACATAAACAAAATTAACATTGGGTTAATTATTTAAGTTAAACTGAAATTACACTTTTAAACCCTACAGTTGCGTTTGTTCGGTTTGTATTTGACCCAAAAAGTCGAACAATAATCTGACATTTATTGTCTCAAAAGAAACTGGAGCTTCACTTAAAAACCCAGCTATAAATACGAGCGCTTCTGTAGCAGCTCTAAACGAGAAGAAAACACATAATGGTGAGCATTTATACCTGTGCAGGTGTGTGTGTGTGAGTGAGAGAGAGAGAGAGAGAGAGAGAGAGAGAGAGAGAGAGAGAGAGAGAGAGAGAGAGAGAGAGAGAGAGAGAGAGAGAGAAGCAGCTCAGGTAAATTATTCAGCAAGTCAAACGATCAGTCGACGTGCAGAAACAACCCGAGAGACGCTTGAGTTCACTATATTAGAGCCTAAAGACTCATTATTATGGCCAGCAGACAACAATACAGCCTACAGGACTACAGTTACTGATCATACAGGTGTGATGGAGACGGAGAAACACATGCAGGAGAGTCACAACCAAACTTAAACTGAAATATAAAAGAGAAAACACACAAACCATCAGGAAAGAAGCAACAGTTAAACATATTTATAATGCTGATTAAAGGCATGGAGCTCAAATGAGATCACGTCTGCAGGTAAGGTCGCCCCCTATTGGCTACAACACGCTATATGTTTTAATTCTCTTTGCTTTGAAATAAAAGGTAAAGTATTATGTAAGTGTGATTTATACAGAGATATTTTAGATATATTCTGAATATTCATAATTTGTACTTTTAGTACTAAAAATAAAAATGCAATTAAAATAAAGTTAAATTGAATTTTAGAAATGAAATAAACATGACAAAAGCACAACAAGGACTATTAGGAAAATATAATAATTAGTATATAAAAATAGTAATAAATACTCTAATAGTATATAATAACATAGTATTTAAATAACACTTAAAACATATGGTTTGTGGAAAAAATAGGTCATATTTCTGTCCAAAAATTATTTTAAAACTTTTAGATATTTTAATATTATTTAATATATTTTATCATTCTTTTTTTTTTTTACTTAGTCCCTTAATTCATGAGGGGTTGCCACAGTGGAATGAACCGCCAACTTATCCAGCAAATGTTTTACACAGCGGACGCCCATCCAGCTGCAACCCATCACTGGGAATTACCCACACTCATACCCTACGGACCATTTAGTTCATCACCTATAGCGCATGTGTTTGGACTTGTGGGAGAAACTGGAGCACCCGGAGTTCACCCACGCCAACACGGGGGGAGAACATGCAAACTACACACAGAAATTAAACTACACAGACCCAGTCGAGGCTCGAACCAGCAACCTTTTTGCTGTGAGGCGATTGTGCTACCCACTGCGCCACTGTGATGCCCCTCATTTTATCATCTGTACTATTATCACTGAAATTCAATAAATTGGAAAAGGTTAAATGAGATGTGAATACAGAAATAAACAGGGCTTTACATTAGCACCCGCCAACCCAACAAATGCCGGTAGATTTCGGTTGTGGCGGGTTAGACAGAGTCTCCCAGTAGCCACTTTGGCTGGCTGAAACTCATTTTTAAATTGCCAGTGCTGGCTCATCGTCACTACAGATTAGACTGTTAGTTTATGACCGTTCGTCTATATGCATAATGTGATCTTAGAATCGAGAAGTAACAACCAAAACAGCTTTTCATGCGAGCAAAAGAAAGCAGGTGAATAGCGAATGAGAGGATCACATGCATGATGAGACAGGCTTTCCTCACTCACTGATGAGGGCTTTAGTGTCGCGCGCACAGATGATTTGATGAGCGTGAGTGTTTAAAAGCTCCTGTGCCGTTTCCTCACTCGAAGCAACCGTGTCTGGAAACGAAACTAGTGCGATGCTTGTGCACTCACAAAGAATTTCCAGCCCTTCAAGGACTGTAAGCAGCAGCAGTTGCTGTCGCTTTCGCTTTAACCATTCTTTGAACAGATTATTAATTGGCCTAACATTAACCGTGTGTGGCATCATCCTTTCATTATCGCGCACACAATGTTTTTTACCTGCTTTCTTTTGCTTGCTGTTATTTTTGTTAATATAGTTTAATAATCATCCTTTACAATAATATTGCTTTAATATGTTGTTGTATGCAGTTAACTGGTGATCTGGGAGCCAGAACAGACCACTGTGCATAGTTTTAGATGTGTGAGAATATATATTTTTTAAATGTCAGCTGTTTTGTTAAATATAAAAAATTAATTACGTATACAGCAGTATTTCAGTTGTTTTGACACATTATTTCAAATTTGTGGCAAGGAAATAATTAGTTTGCTGTGGGCAGAGAAAAAAAAAAAGGTAAATCCTTATTGTGTTGAGCCCTGAAAAGTCCTGTGAAAGAAAACGAATAGCAATGCACCACTTTTTTATGAAAGCACAACCCATTTGCTCATGGTCATTGAGTAAACTCATTAACAAAAAACAGAGAAATGAATGAGGAAGCAAGTGGAAACAACACAAAATCTGAATGAAGTCATTTTAGCATGCCAAAGTCAAATTTATGCAGATAAAATATATTTTCCCAACAACAAAATTGTGGCTAGTAAAAATGGCGAGTGGCTAATAACGGTGGAAAACTACTACAGTGGCTGGTGATCAAAAAAGCTAATGTCAAGCCCTGGAAATAAACAATACCAAAGCGCGCACACACACACACACACACACACACACACACACACACACACACACACACACACACACACACACACACACACACACACACACACACACACACACACACACACACACACAACTAAAAAATTTAATTAAAATGACAAAAAATTATGAAATAAAAACTATAAAAACAATACAAAAATTGTTAAAAATATTTTTCTTGGAAGAGTGTTTTGTATGTTTATGTTTTATATCTTTATGTCCATTTGTTGTTGTTACTCTGTTAGTTTTTTGTGTGGCACTGTTTTGAATTGAGGACTCTTGACTGCAAACCAAATCTACCTTCGGGTATAAATAAAATAAACCTAACCTGACCTAATACATATTCTAATGGTATATAATAATAAATATTATACTTACAACATATGGTTTGTGGAAACATTGGTTATATTTCTGTGCAAAAATTAAACAAAGTTATATTTAGTATTTAAAAACTGTTATTTATAAAAAATGTAGGGTATGAAAATAACAAAAAATAAATAAATAAAAAGGAAAGTGTTTTTCCCAGAGATGGGTTGCAGCTGGAAGGGCATCCGCTGTGTAAAACCTGTGCTGGATAAGTTGGCGGTTCATTCCACTGTGGCGATCCTGGATTAATAAAGGGACTAAGCCGAAAAGAAAATGACTGAAAACAAAGTGTTCAAATGCATAAACAATTTTATCTTGCATAAAGTACACTGATGTTATTCTTCTCATGTCATGTATTCATATAAAAAAAGTAGAAAAAAGTGGCTCAGTGGTTAGCACTGTCATCACACAGCAAGAAGGTCGCTGGTTCGAGTCCTGGCTAGGCCAGTTGGCATTTCTGTGTGGAGTTTGCATGTTCTCCCTGTGTTAGCGTGGGTTTCCTCTGGGTGCTCCGGTTTCCCTCCATCACCTATAGCGCATGGGTTGAACTAAATTGTTTGTACTAGTGTATGTGTGTGAATGAGTGTGTATGGGTGTTTCCCAGTACTGGGTTGCAGCTGGAAGGGCATCCATTGTGTAAAACATATGCTGGAATAGTTGGCGGTTCATTCTGCTGTGGCGACCCCTGATGAATAAAGAGACTCAAGCATGGTTTATACTTCTGTATCAAGTGATCGGCGTGACCCATGGCGCACGTCTCGCGCGTAGCCGTGATTTATACTTCTGCATGCTGTTTCTGTTGCTCTGCAATACACTTCCTAAACGCTAGCTGACAGTAGGTGTTTATGTTTCTCTGTGTCGAGTTTCTTTGCTGGTGTTTTGTATTTTTCTGAACACTTCCTTAATGTACAAGTGGCTCAAATTCGCTCATTTTGAGGCGGGAACTGGCGGACGCGCAACAACTTTAATTATAAGGTAAACACAAAACAACAGTCTCCATCCGGAGCTCCTTCACGGGACTCCACACTTGTAAACACTCGCTGCATCAGGCGCGCGGCTCTCACCAACGCCCACACTCATCATCGCTACCAAGCCGACCAATCACAGAGCTTGCGCTACGCGTATGCGTTACATTTTTTGAGAGGTGCGCGTAAACATCGCCAACGGTTACGGCGAGGTGCTATGCGTCCACGCTTAGGCTGCGCCGTAGCATACGTGTGCGCTTGATGCAGAAGTATAAATCAGCTTTAAGATAAAGGAAAATGAATGATAGTGATGAGTGACTCTGTAAATCTGACACTAAATAATCTTGATCGTGGAGTGAAATTGGATCTGGATCTGTGTTAATTACAGCACTCAAATTAAAAATGAGATGAAGGTCGAGTAAGGACAGATATTTAATGTGGTATTTCACTGCAGCCTTCATTAAAACTGCAGATTTTCCACATCAGCACACAGAGACATTGGCAAACCGACATTAAACACAAGATTCATAGCAGAGTCATTTCAGCAGCTTTACATGCAAGAGACTCAAGTGTGGATACTTCTCTGTGTGTGTGTGTGTGTGTGTGTGTGTGTGTGTGTGTGTGTGTGTGTGTGTGTGTTTATGCTTTTGTTTGTGCCTCTGTGTGTTTTTGTGCTTCTGCGTGTGAGTTTGTGCCTCTGTGTGTGTGTGTGTGTGTGTGTGTGTGTGTGTGTG
>CAIGQZ010032693.1:5323808-5336905 GCA_903798205.1 Danio tinwini
TTTCTTTAAACTAGAGGACATTGCATGTGATGTAGATGAAATTTTGTGGCCAGACACAAAGAGACGACACGATGTAGTCTGATCATTTTTTTTTTCTCAGTGAAATTACTATTTGTGTTTTGACTTGGAAAAACACTTGTGCTTGTTTTGATGTGTGTAAATAAACACCAGTACTTGAAGTTCGCATCCTTGTATGTTTACAGAACTATGAGAAAGGTATGACCTCAAATTGACAACCTAGCTTGTGCTCAAAGACGGCAAAAGCCAGATGCTTTTTTTTATTTTATTTTATTTGCCTTTCTAAAACAACAATTTAGGCCAAACTCAATCCAAACATAATCTTGCACACACTGACTGAGACATGTCAGATATACAGTGCAGTGTTTCCTCTAGGATTTTTCCAGCTGTGGCGGCAGGACTGGTAGACACAGATCTACCATCTACCTATGGCAATAGAGGCTTTATTTCAATGACAAATGTCATAAGAACAGTATTAGAGTCGACATCGCATTCATGTAATACGAGCATGCGAATTTCTTAGCTTGCGCGACGATTGCCTCTGTTCGTGCACAAAACTTCTTGCACACCCTCAAATAAACTCTGCTCAAGTGCAAATTGTCTTGTACGCGCTCAAATAAACGTGTGATTTGGTGCGTTTATGTAACAAGTATGTCTCCAACATTTATTAGATTTGCTAAGAATATTTATATTTGCGTCCAATAGACCTACAGAGCGGCATTAATGCGTCCTAAAGTAAAGTGAAACGGCTATAAACTCCAGCAAGATAGTCATTGTATGCAAAGCCATAGACTATAATGTAGAATTATGGAAACTGTTCATCTTAAGTGAAAACTACAGTGTGTTTGCTGGCCTCACGCATCACGCACCTGTCAGTCAGTCAGTCAGCATGTCACTTTAAAGGGTTAAACAAATAACGCACAGCACTACGATTACAGAAAAGTTTGCGCTGTTATAATTCACTTACCTTTTAATATGTTTTAGTGCGATTTAAATCCGCTATTAAAAAAACAACAACGACTGAATGTTTTTGAATGAGAAGCTGTTATGTAGCCGTGGCGGGACGAATTTTGGTGTGGCGCCCCGCCATGGAAGAATGAATGTAGCGGAAACCATGCAGTGAATCAAATATAAAACTACACACAAAACAAAACAAACAAACATACAAATAAACCAAACAACAAAAATAAATAAATAATAACTTAACAAAAAAAGAACAACATAACGTGCAGACATCAAATAGAAACTCTGTAAGGGGTTAAATAAAACCATATTCTTGAAACAAATCATACAATTGTTTAGTCTTTTTACTCTTCATTATTTTTAAAGCTTCTACATACAAAAGGTGGCAAACTCCTTTTTAAAGACAATCAGTCGAGGAGCTGTTTTCAAAGCAAAAGCCAGATGTAGTTTTTATTCATTCCATCAGTGTGTAGTTGGAGCATTGTGTGCTTATTAATGTGACGGCTTGTGTTAAATGTTTGATACAAAAATACCATTTATTCGAAGGTTTGAAGAGTTACGCAAGGTTTATTAGCTTTTGCAAGAGAACTAAAATGTTTAGCAGATTTGGTGAAGGGTTTTCTTAATGGTGTGTAGAGTTTTGCAAAAATAGCCAATAGTTACAAAAAAAATGTGCTTAAGTATTCAGAAAAAACTGTAATTTTAGATCAAGTTTTAGTGCCTTTGTTGTGTTTTAGTTATTTATTTTACATTGTTGAGTTTTTTTTATTTATTTGATAAATTACAGGATAGTCATTATGCATTATACACTGAAAAAATGATGTCTTGCAAACAATTTATTTGTGTTGAATTTAAACAAACAAATTAAATTTAATAAGATTTGTTTGTTTAAATTCAGCCCAAATAAATTGTTTACAGCCACTTAACGTTAAAAAATTGAGTAAATTTTTTTCAGTGTAGGCTTTAATTGTGCTATGCTTTAATTGTATTTATTTTTTTACAATCTTTATGATCATTATACCTTTATTTAATAATTAAATTTAACAAATTTCTCTCTCAATTTAACATCATTTTAAATAAGTTTGCATAAAATTAGCATTTTGTATTAAATTATTCATTAATTTCCTTTTCGGCTTAGTACCTTTATTAATCTGGGGTCACCACAGCGGAATGAACCGCCAACTTATCCAGCATATGTTTTACACAGCGGATGCCCTTCCAGCTGCAACCCATCACTGGGAAACATCCATACACTCTTATTCACACTCATACACTACTGACAATTTAACCTACACAATTCCCCAATAGCGCATGTGTTTGGACTATGGGGGAAACCGGAGCACCCGGAGGAAACCAACGTCAACACGGCGAGAACATGCAAACTCTACACAGAAATGCCAACACAGCGAGAACATGCAAACTCTAGACAGAAATGCCAACTGACCCAGCTGAGGCTCGAATCAGTGACCTTCTTGCTGTGAGGTGAACGTGTTACACACTGTGCCACCATGCAGCCCTAAATTATTTTACTCTAATTTGACAAACAATTACAAAGAAACTGTGAAACTGAAAAGAACTACAAAAGCTTTTTTAAGTTACATTTTAAATTAATAAGAAAAACAAACAAACAATTAATTAATTAGGAAAAAAAAATTAACAAAAAAGTCTATTCTTATTTTTTCCTCATATTTTTATTATTCTATTATATTCTATTTATTACATTATATTATAATATTTATGTATTATATTTATTCTACCATTTCAGATAATGTTTATTTTAAGTAAGTAAAATGTAGTATTCTCCTCTTCATCAGTAATAACAGTGGTCAGAGCTCTGCTGTAAGTCTAGCTGGTTAATCTGGGCTGGACACGCAGGCCGATCAGGATAAATGTCTGAATAGAACGACATGCACAAGGACATTAATATTTTACAACCTAATTACAGCAGCTGACGTCTGCAAATAAAGGTCACACTGTTGGGATGAATGGGAGCAGAGGTAGAGCCAGGATATGGGTTAAAATGACTAAAACCTTTAAATAAAAATGACGATTTTTTTTACATATTCAATTGACAATATTGTCTTATTTATAAATAAAAAAGTAATTAATAAATAGATTTTTTTTAATGGGTAAACTTAGGAAAATTTTAAAATAATAAAACCATAACCAAAAATAAACATTAATTCATGATATTAATCAAATTAATAACAGAATCTCAATATTACAAAACACTGGGGTTGCACGGTTTACCGGTACTATGGTAGTATCGTGATACTATGGCTCCAAAATACTGGTGGTGCCACTGTAGTTTGTAAATGGTAGTATCGTCATTAACAGTCTATCTACAATAGATAGTGTTGGATTACACGATTGTGCAACAATAGACCACTTTATTTTAATAGTCTGTGGAACCCTTTAAGGTTGCAAGTTTTCTGACATTTCCCATGTACATCTGAATCGTTTCCTTTCTGTTCTACTCAATATGATTAAGTAGCTACAACAACCATGACAAGCTCTTAAAAAGGACTCACAAAGTGATATTTTGAATTACTTTGGATTGTAAGACTGGGAAAAAAACACTAGATGAAAAACCCAAAATAGCAACAGGAAACATTGAAACTATTTTTGACCACTTCATTTAGCCTTTGGTATAATTTGCATCTTTATTTTAATGTATTTATTGTTGGTCATTTATCTACAAAATAAACAAAATGAATAAATTGTAGGTAAAATGACGTGCAAATAAAACTTTTTTCAATAATAAGGGAATTATGAATTAAATTCAAGACCTATTGTAACGTAGCATTTCTGATTATTATTTTTTTATTTGAGTTATGGATTACAGTATCGCAATACTACTTGGTATCGTAATACTTCAGCTGGTATAGAATCAGAAGATTAGTTAATGGTATCGTGACAACTCTACACTCAAAAAAAAAATGTTTTTTTTTGCTCATTCAAACTACTTATTTAAAATGAGCTGAAACAACTAAATTCTTGATATTTCATTGGGACAACTTAATATTTTTGTTCAATCCACATAAATGTGTTAAAAGTGTTAAGTTAACAATCAATTTGTGTTGGGACAACATGAATGAATTGTGTGAAACCCTGCATTGTTTACAGTGTACAAAACACAAATAAAAATGTGGACAAAGAAACAAGAAAATTATTGATTAAAACAAAAAGGGGAAAACAATAAAATAGATGCATTTTATTTACTTGAAATAAAAGTTTAATAAAGAAAAAATGGGATACTAACAAAATAAAATAAATAAATTTAAATGACAAAAACAGTAAAATGACCAAAACATTTTAAGTGAAGTTTATTTATAAACTAATTTCGAGTGGATCACGTGATTATGATTGAACACGGCTGGTCATGCATTAACCATGTATGACCAACCAATCAGACGATTTCTAACCCACTATAAAGAGCCAGGGTTTCTTACTACAGTCATCTTCGTTTGAAGAATCCCCCCTTCCAACCCTACTCCTTCTCTTTTCCTTTCATAGGGCGGCACGGTGGCCCAGTGACTAGCACTGCGGCCTCACAGCAAGAACGTCACCGGTTCAAGTCCTTTAACAGACTGGCTGTCGTTTCTGTGTGAAGTTAGCATGTTCTTCCCGTGCTTGCGTGCGTGTCCCCCGGGTTCTCCGGTTTCCTCCCACGTTCCAAAAACATGCACTACAAGTTAATTGAACAATCTAAATTTAGCACTAGTCAAACTTTTATCTATCAGCATATCTCTCCGTAGCAATTATTTTCTGTCATCAACTCTTACAAAAGGGGGGAGTTCTCGCGATCTACCTGAGCTCAAAGCTCCCCTCTCGCCCCGCAAACGGGAGGGAGCCCAGGGCTCAAGGACCTTTTGGGCTCAGGGCTCTCTCCCGGGACAGCATGCCAAACTTGCTTATAATCAATCATCAGCTAAGTGTGAACTCTTGAAAATAAAATGGGGGGAAAAACCTTCCATTTTAAAATGCTTTTGACAATATTGTCTCGAATTGAAACAGAAAAAAGAAAAAATTAATTAGACATAAAAAATAGATAGAAAAAAACAAGATAATTACTAAAACTGTAATCATTTTAAATTATTGCAAATTGTGCATTTTAATTACTGTAAATTGCAATAATAATAATAATAATAATCACGCAATATTTCTTTTTGCACTTAAGAATACTTGGGAGGGAGAGCTAGGCTTGGAACTTGATAAGGAGCTGTGGAATAATATCCTAGCTAAAACTAGCTCTATCTATGTTTGTGCTTGTTTGAATCTTATTCAGTTTAAAATTGTTCATAAAATACATTACACTAAAGCAAAATAAAAATAAAACTTTCTTTAACAGCTGATGACAGATGTAATAGATGCTCCTTGTCCCCGGCAGACCATACACACACATTTTACACCTGCCCTAAATTGAATTCATTTTGGTCTTCTTTCTTTGACATTTTATCAAGGGCTCTTAATATTCCTGTGAAACCCTGCCCAATAATAGCAATTTTCGGTTTACCTCCTAATGACACTTTGTATAATAAGTGCCATATTGATATTATTGCTTTCGCCTCATTGCTCGCCAGAAGGCAAATATTGCTAAATTGGAAATCCTCATGTGGCCCCTGCAAATCTGTCCTGGCTGAAAGACCTAATGCCTTTTTTGCATTTGGAAAAAATTAAACACCCTATTAGGGACTTTAGGGTTTATTTTATAACTTTAGGGTTTATTTTATAAAAGGTCTGTGATTTCTTTCGTCGAAAGCTTACCTTTTTTTTTTTTAGAAAACCCCCCTTTTTTTTGTGGGGTTGATTTGTGTTGAGTTAAGGGTAATATTTTAGTTGTATACATGACTGTATTTCAGTATTACAATATGTTCAATACCAGCAGATTATACTATTCAGTTTGCATCCCTTGTACTTACTGTCATTCAAGTTTCTGCTTATTAAAATATTATAACAAAAAATAAATCACACAATATTAAAAAGTTATATTTAAAAATAAAATAATTCATGATATTAATCAAATTTAGAATAGAATATCAATGCTACGAAACAAGAAAAATATAGAAAGAAAATGTATACAAAAAAATACAACAAATACCAAAGAAAACATTAAAAGAAAATGATGAAAAATGAAAATAAGAAGGGAAATAAAAATAAAATTCATTCATTTTCATTCGGCTTTGTCGCTTTATTCATCAGGGGTCGTCACAGCAGAATGAACCACCAACTTATCCAGCATATGTTTTACGCAGCACAGCAACTCAGTATTGGGAAACACCCAAACACACTCATACACTATGGCCAATTTAGTTTATTCAGTTCACCCATAACGCATGGCTACTATAGCACCCAGAGGAAACCCACGCCAGCATGGGGAGAACATGCAAACTCCACAGAAATGCCAACTAACCCAGCCAGGACTCGAATCAGCAACCTTATTGATGTGAGGCGACAGTGCTAACCACTGAGCCACCGCGTCACTCCTTAAAATTAAAATAATAAACTTAATAAAACCATAATAGTATCTCAATAATACAAAAAAGACAACAGCAGGGAAACATAAATTAAAACAAAAGAAGAACCCATTAAAAAATAAGCGTACAGGCTCCTCTTTGATAACACCAGTGTAGTATTTTATATGCAGAAAAACCAGTGCAACAGCCAACCCAAAATATCAAGACTAAACAATACAAAGTATGAAAAAATTCACACCAAACTGTGACCTTCAGACTAAAACAAATCCAGAATTCAGATGCTAATGAATAGAAAACACCACACACATGGTCACTATCATGACCCAAAGATGAGTACAGTAGATACAGTATGAAACCAGTGCAGGAGGATCAGACCAAATTAAGAAGATCTTAGTCCAAAATCCACAGGGTGCCGCTCTGATCACAGATTCAAGAGTCTATAAATGATCTCCAGGCGGATCCTGTATATATGGTTCATCCTGTACTCTTCGAAACTTTAGTGCTGCTGTCACGATTACCGCTTTCAAGGTAAACCACGGTCAAATTTTCTGACGATTACCGTTCCAAATTTTCATTATCATAATAACGTTTAACATGTTAGTATCAATATGTTAGTTTTAAGGATATTTATAAGCTAGTGTGTTCAAAAACAGTGACAAAATTGTCAAAATTCTGATTGTCTTTAGCCCTACTGATAACGTTCAGGCCACTTGCTTAGATCTGGACTGCTTATCTGCCTTCAGATCCCCCCCGTGTCCGCAATCTGGGTGTCATCCTTGAGGAGTCATTAAAACTAGACAAACAGATTAGTTCGGTTATTGGCTCCAGTTTTTATCAACTTCGTTTGCTGTCCAAAGTCAAACATTTCTTAAATCCCACCACTCTAGAGATGGCTGTCCATGCTTTTATTACATCAGACTACTGCAATGCAGTTTACTGTGGCATTTCAAAATCACAAATTCCTCGCCTTCGGTTGGTCCAAAATGTTGATTTATTTGTAATAGCAGAAAATATGACCACGTTACCCCTTTTCTAAGGGGCCTCCATTGGCTGCCTGTCCAATTCAGAATTGATTTTAAAGTGCTTTTACTGGTATATAAATCCCTCCATAATCTAGCCCCATCCTATCTCTCAGAGCTGCTTCATCCTTACACTACCGTGAGATCTCTTAGGTCAAGTGATCAAAATCTTCTTTTAGTTCCTCAGTCCAGACTGAAACGTAGAGGGGACAGAGCTTTCTCTGTGGCGGGTCCTCGGTTGTGGAACACCTTAACCCTTGATATTAGGATGGCTCCATCATTATCTATTTTCATAATCTCTTCTTAAAACGTACCTTTTTAGCTTGGCTTTTTAATAATATTTTAATAGTCCTTTCTACTGTTACATTCTTACATTTTGCAGACGTTTCTCTTGTCTTATTTCTATGTTTTGTATTCTGTCTTTTTATTTTTTACTTGTCTTGTGTACAGCACTTTGGTTCGTCTTTAAATGTGCTCTATGAATAAATTGAGCTTGAAAATCCACATTTAAAAGATATAAAGGGGGAAGTTTGTCACTTCGACCTAAACAGATTGATTTTTTTTAATCACATGACTTCAGTTTCTCATCAAATCTTCTGACCAATCAAATGCTCTCTAGTATCTGACATGCCCCGCCCCCTTCAAGAGGCTTCTTAGTGGCTGCATCTGAAATCACCTACTACTGGAGTATATACTCCATTTGAATTTACTACACGACCATTAGAAAAGTATGTACTATTGAGTATGAGTATGAATGACATCCACCATTTGTCATTATCACATGATCTTTCCTGGTCAATTACATGGTAAAGTCTATATAGGATACAGCTGCGGATACGCACATCAATATAACATCTTTTTTGTGACACTGTATAACAATAATTAATATTTTTACAGTACTGTGACAGCTGGGTTTAGGGTTGGGGGCAAGTTTTAATAAAATACAATTTATTGGGTAATTTATAACAAATAATAATCAGTACAACTACTGTTTTTACATTACTGTGACGGTTGGGTTTAGGGTAGACGTCAATAAAATACAATGAATGGGAAATTTTATAAATAATAAAAATAATTCTCGTTAACTTCCTGCCACAACCGTATCTGATCCATACCAATGCAACCATCTAATGTCATAAAAAAAGCATTCGATTGCGTTGCTTACCTTTTATGCTCATTTAGGACTAAATTAGTTGTGTTTGAAAAAAACCCCACCAAGATCGACATCTTTAGATATTATTATTATAAATTATGTGTATATGTCTGTTTAACGCGCACCCAAAACCCAGGCTTTCGCTCCATTTCAAATCGTGTGTACAGAATCTGTTTGGGAAACAGCTTCTATTTATCACTATGGAGCGTGTCAGCTGACAGTCACGCACCGCTATATGACTGTTTTGAGGATTGCATATGAAGGGGAGACGGCACTTGTAATAAAAGAAAAGGGAATCCTGCCGTTTTTTATATTTATTTTAAAGTGTTTTTATGCCTAAACAAAGCGAAAGCACAGAACAGACTCACATTTAAAAGCAAAGGGCGGCACCTGGTGGTTTGGCTGTATGGGTTGCATATAGAGAGGATCAGCTCTTTAATGTTTATTGCCACCCTTCAGAGAAAATACCTTTACGGGATGATAGCAGGATAGACCTGTAAAATATGGGGAAATCCTGGGAAAAACGGGAGGGTTGACAGGTATGCTCTGATCTAGCAACAACTCAGTTATGTCGCTTCACTCCCATTCATGAACTATTTCACGGTGCATCATGGTATAGCATAGCGTCCATCCGATGCACACTTCAAATCTCTCCAGAAGTAGTAGGATATGTCATCTGGATATGTCTCGCATACTGGTTTTCGAATTCTATGAGTTCGGACATACTACTCGGCTTGCATACTGATTTTAGCGTACTATATAGTATGTATCAGTGGTGTAGTCCTTAAAAAAAGTGGTGTACTATTACCCACCCAACACAAATTTTAAAAGTAGGCAAAGAAACGACGAAACTATATATATATATATATAATTTTTTTTTTCATATAAGTTACCTGTAACTATTGAAAGAAAAAACTAATACTAAGGAAGTTAATGGTTACAGGTGTCGAGCTTTCTTCAAAATAATATCTATTGTGTCAAACAAAATAAAAAAAATGACAAACCGGTTCGGAACCAGTAAAGGTTGAGTAAAGGATGACAATTTTACTTTTTTTGAATGAACTATCAATTAAAAAATATTTAAACAAATTGGTTAATTTTAAAGCGAGATGCTAATAGCCTAATCCTATTCAATGATTTATGCTTAGCTAATATATATATATATATATATTTATCAGGAAAATAAAAAGTTTTTTTCTTCAAAAACTCAAATACTAGCCTATACTCAAGTATTTTTTCCATGTTTTAAACAGTGGTTTGCTGATTAAGCGAAAAACGGAGTTGAAAACGGAGGAGCGGAAGTCTGCCGCTGTTTTCATATCAAATTTAAGTAGTGTACAGTTCATGAGGAAATCGCAAAACATTTAGAGGCACTGAATAGAAATATAGTGGGCTAAAGTGATGCCCATGCTTTTAAAAAAAAAAATTTCCTCAGTGTTTCAGCGAGACATCATTTAATTCGTCGTTATCGAAAAACTCCCAAAATTTTCTCCCAGCTGCTGCGGTCGTCAGGGGGCGGGGAATGGTGCAAATTAAACAAAAATGCACCGATTGCAACAAATAAGATGCAAGTAAAAAAACATTTGGTATACAGTTAAAGGGGACGCGAATACACGTAAATTAGGGAAGTCTAATCAGAAAAACAAGTGAGTATACCGAGGGTAAACGCATTTATTGATCCTCAGAAGTCGTAATACCCAAACAGCTCATGGAAAAAAGTAGGCATACTGAGTATACATGCGTATAGCCCCGACTACACCACTGGTATGGAAGTAGAAGGATTTCAGACGCAGTCCTGCAGTATGTGCTACATTTGAATTTACTACACGACCATTAGAAAAGTGTGTACTATATAGTATGAATGGAATTCATACAACTGCCAAATTGTCATTATCAAGTGATCTACCACAGTTGCATTGCTTCTCTCCCATTCATGAATTCTCTTGTGTTACATTATGAAAAACAACATAGATCCCTGTGAAGTAGTTTTGCAAGTGCAGGTTTAACAAACAGTAACTTAAATTACCTATAAAAATACACACACACTGTGTGAATGAGTGTATGGGTGTTTCCCAGTGATAGGTTGCAGCTGAAAGGGCATCTGCTGCGTGAAACATATGCTGGATAAACTGGCGGTTCATTCAGCTGTGGCGACCCCTGATTAATAAAGAAACTTAAGCTGAAGGAAAATGAATGAATGAGTGAATGAAACCCACACACACACACACACACACACACAAAATGCACACAAAAGAATGCAAACATAAGTAAAAGATTCAAAATGCAGGAATTCATGTTTACATTGCCAATAAAATTCCATAAAACTACAAATTGTACTAGTTATTTCTTCATTTTAATATGCAAAACTTGTGGAATAAATGTGTGTGCATGTTTTAAACAATATTAGGTTATTTTAAAACCATGATAGTATTGAGAACCGTGATAATTTTGGTCACTATAAGGGCAACCATGATGAATCTTTCAAACCGTTAACATTACATCTCGATTTCATTTGAACAGCAGGTATTTATGCTCAGTCAAACTCATATATTTCATTCAATTACATATTATTAATCAATCTTATTTAGATTCTCAGTGGTTTGATGGATAATGAGTGTGTGTTTGGCCATTTTTAGCAGATGAGATATAAAACAAACGGTTACAAGTTTGCATTCCTGCACCGATAGATGACGATGACAGACTGCACTTATTATTTTACTGTTTAATTGCAATGCTTGAGCCTAGGTGTCTATTAAAATACAAATATAACGATTCTGCATAGTTTCACTTTATTTTTAGACTATATATGTAACTTTAAACACATATTTTATAAGAAATGCGTCGTGTGAACACTTACTACGTCGGGTGGTGGTCATTAACCGCTGACTGAATTTAGTCCACGTAGAACTGATGGCGTGATTATGCTTTCAGAATGGCATGAACCATTATAGGGGTGATCAAATGTATATTTATATTATCTATTATTTTATTTATTAGTATCATTATTTAGGATATAGATCAGAAAATGCTACTTCTACTTATTAAACAGCTGTATCCTCCACACGTCCCGGTTTGACGTCTTTCAGGGCAGGGGATCAAGCGTTAATATGGGGTCAAGCTCCCCTGTAATTTGCACCGTTTATACTGACGGTGCCTCTTTTCACAACAGAATCTGTATTTATGGTAGCTTCGGATGTCAGTGCATTATTTATTCGATGTTTTTAACGCTTTCTGGCTGCAAACTCAACCGGAGAGCAAAATCTGAGTAAAACTGAACGCTGAGAAGCAAGAAAAACTGCAAACATCAGCATCTGTGTGTCGTCCTTGAGAAGAGACAGACAAAACACTCAGATTTCACTGCATTCACTCGTTTCTGGATGAATACTGCTGTAAAGGACAAGAGGAAACGACCCTGAAAATAATAAAAAGTAATGCTGTCTTGTTATTAAATTAGTGGGTATATAATAAATGGGCTGAGAAATGTATACTATAATTTTAAATGGTCAAAATTGTGTGATTTTCTAATTATTAGTGTGTATATAATAAATGTGTTAATAAATGTATATTATAATTTTAATTTGTCAAAAATTGTGTGATTAACTATTTTACTTTATATTAATATTTTATTTTTAAAACTTAGTTATATGGGATATTCCACTAGAAACGTACATCATCTGTCCTTGCAATAAAAACAAATACAGTAAATAAAAAGTATTTAATCCCAAAAATTGTCTAAAATGGACTGATGGTTGATTTCTGTGAGCTGTTCTGTAAAGGAGTATGCCATTCATTTGGTAATCAGATTGTCTTTATTAAAAATACTTTACAAATCATGTCATTGTCTTTGTCCTAAACCCAATTGAACCTACAGCTTTTATAGTTGTCATGCTACAAACTGCTAGCAAAAATACTTCAGAAATAGCAAGTTAAAGTTGTTATGATTCACAATAATAGATTAAAAACATCAACTTATGCATAAATTCTACAAATAAATATGTCCCCATGTTTCTGTCAGTCCTGCCACAGTTGCATTACATTTTTTAAGGCTATGACTCAGAGGAAGTGACATAAATTGATAGAGGAGTAGCTGACAGTGATCAAGGATGCGTTCTATCATTGAATTGTATGATTTTATGCTTGTTTTTGTATGATTTTTTTTTTTAAGGAGGACAAGCTTAAAGGTCAGGCTCTGTCACGTTTTTTATGGACCATTTTGAGGGATGTAAACAAACACAATGGTCCAGCGTATTTCCTGTTTTACATTTTTAATTTCTAGAGCTTCCGAGAATCCAAAATGAGCCACATATTGATAAATAATGTTATGATAGCTGTTTTAACATTGAATTGCCTCTTGTTACTGTTATGAAATAGTTTATTAACAAGCAGGAAATTTTATGGGCCCATAGACTGAATAGTATAGCTACTATAATTAGTTATATAATTATATATAAATAAAAAGTATAAGTT
>CAIGQZ010032693.1:5350744-5363687 GCA_903798205.1 Danio tinwini
ATCGCCTCACAGCAAGAAGGTCGCTGGTTCGAGCCTCCGCTGGGTCAGTTGGCATTTCTGTGTGGAGTTTGCATGTTCCCCCGTGTTGGCGTGGGTTTCCTCCGGGTGTTCCGGTTTCCCCCCAGTTCAAACACATGTGCTATAAGGGAATTGGGCAAGCTAAAATTGTCCGTAGAGTGTGTGTGTGTGTGTGTGTGTGTGTGTGTGTGTGTGTGTGTGTGTAAATGAGTGTGTATGGATGTTTCCCAGTGATGAGTTGCAGCTGGAAGGGCATCCGCTGATGAAAACATATGCTGGATAAGTTGGCAGTTTATTCCGCTGTGGCAACCCAAGATTATTAATGGGACTAATTGAATAAATGAAAATGTTAATTCAAATAATATGACAGTAAAAAGACATAAATAATAGGTTTATTTATGATGTATATTGAGTGATTTTTGTTCAGTTCCTGTAAAGAGCATGCTTGCCAGATAAACACAATAACTTGCATAAGACCAGGGCTTGACATTAACTTTTTTGATCACCAGCCACAGTGGCTAGTAGTTTTCCAGTAATTACTAGCCACTCTGCATGTTTACTAGCCACAATTTTGTTGTTGGTAAAATATTTTTTTATGCATAATTTGACTTTGACATGCTAAAGTTACTTGAATTAGATGTTTTGTTTTGTTTTGTCCACATGCCTCCTCAATTCATTTCACGTTTTGTGTGTCGTGTATGAGCAAATGGGTCATGGTTTTATAGTGTTATACTGCAAACTGTTTTTATTTGACATGACTTTTCAGAACTGAAAATTAAGGATTTACCAAATTTATTTCTGATCACCCCAAACAATAATTATTTTTTAGCCACAAATTTTAAATGTCAAAACAAGCTGAATATAGCTGTATATTGTACTTTTTATATAACAAAACATTTCTTAAAAAAAAAAAACAGAGAAAAACAATTGACTTTTAAAAAGTATTGTCATGTATCAAACATATGCACAGTAATCTGTCCTCACTAAAGACTTCTCAGATCACCAGATAACTACACATACATGGAGAGTTAATCTCATATTAAAGCAATGTTGTTGTAAAAAAGCGAGAATTAACAAATTAACCATATTAACAAAAATAACCGTAGGCAAAAGAAAGCAGGTGAAAAACACTGTGTGTGATAATGAAAGGATGATCACACGGTTAGGGCAAATTAATAATCTGTTCAAAGCGAAAGCAACCGGTGCTGCTTACAAAAAGACATATTTGGAGCTCTCGAAAGCAGCAAGACTGTGGGTGCATTAGCATAACTTTTTGTCTGATCTATATGAAAGAGAACCGATCACAGTAGCGTTTCAGGCACGGTTGCTTTAAGCAAGAAAAAAGGATCAAGAAATCACATCAGCTGTTAGCGCGACTGATCATCCTCTCATTAGTTATTCACCTGCTTTCTATTGCTCACGCGAACGCTATTATTTTTGTTAGTCGTGCTGTTTCTCGATTCTAAGATCACATTTGCACGCATATTGGGTCATCCTTATAGTCGAACCCAGGCTGCTTTTAAGAAAACCACAATTTAAAATTATTTTCAACCAGCCAAAGTGGCTAGTGGAGGTGTCTGTCTTACCCGCCAAAGCTTAAAATCTACCCACACTTGGCGAGTGTTCATGTTAAGCCCAGCATTAGACGCATGCATTGACAGTACAGAAGAACTAATAGAAGCGCTTTAACTAAAATGCAAGCATCACATTTCTGCAAATAAACCATTTTAATCCCCTACAGACAAGCTGAATGATAACAGCTTTCAACTTTCTGCATAATCAGCAGGATGTCAGAGAGAATCTCCTTTTTCTGTGCAGATTTGATTATGATTTTAATGTATAAAGCGTTAAGAGTTGAATCTGACCAGAACTCTCCGTCGTCCTCCACGGTCACACCCAAACGCTCCCGCTCGCCTTTACTGACCCGCTTCCACTCCTCTGAGCTGCACACAGACACATACACAGCATTCAAAAGAAAGGAAAAGCAATATAAAATAGGTCAAAAACTAATACAGTCAACAATAATGGCACCAATAATTTTTCCAATGTAGTAAACCATTTAATGAATGTTTTTGATTTGAACACTGGTAATAGTTTGACATCAGAATAATAAAATACATTACATAAAATACATATTACACATGGAAAAGTGACGTTACCTTTAATATAAAGGCCTTTAATATGTAGGATTGCTTCTATAAAGTTAAATACTGTGCTGACTGTTGCCTTCTTACATTGAAAGTAATAAAAATTAAAAGTTAAACACAATTAATTTGATGAATTAAAATTTGTAGAATTTGCTTAAATTTTTTTACATATACAAGCATAAGGTCCACCCAGTTGGCCCAATGAAGGTGTCTACTGGTAGATGACGCTTTACTGCGTGTTCGGCCTTTCCAGTGCACAATGTTGTTTTAGTCTAACTTTAATCATATCTAACTCCAATTTGAATATGAGATGGTTCAGAATAATAATATATTTATCTTTTGTTTTATCTGACTCCAATCATAAAACATTAAGAAGATTATATCAATATATAATGTGACGACCCCAGGATTACAGTTTGGATGTCAAGCCCAGCAGAGACTGTACTTCCTTCGTCAGCTGAGGAAGTTCAACCTGCCACAGGAGCTGCTCGTACAGTTCTACTCAGCTGTCATCCAATCCATCCTCTGCACTTCAATCACCGTCTGGTTCAGCTCAGCTGCCAAAACCGACCTCCGTAGACTACAGCGAATAGTCCGGACTGCTGAACGGATCACTGGCACTACCCTTCCTACACTTCAAGAACTGTACTCTTCCAGAGTGAGTAAAAGGGCTCGTAATATCACTCTGGACGCCTCACACCCAGCACACTACCTGTTTGAACTGTTACCGTTTGGTCGGCGCTACAGAGCTCCAAGCACAAAAACAGTCAGACACAGGAAAAGTTTCTTTCCTCAGGCCATCTACCTCATGAACAGTTAAATATTCCCCTACTGTGCAATAAACGTGCAATACTTTCTCATACGCACTTGTACACAGCACGTTATAACCAGTATGTTTACAGCATATCTGTACATACAACTCAACATCTAGATCTTTTTGACTAACTGCATCTCTGTTTAATGTTTATTGCCTTTTCTTTCTTGTATTTAATCTTGTGTTGTCACTCGTCACTTTATGTACACTGGAAGCTTCTGTTGCCAAAACGAATTCCTTGTGTGTGTGAAGCACACTTGGCAATAAAACTGATTCTGATATGGCAGATCCTGATTGGGCGCCTTGTTGCTCACCAATTGGTTTAAATTATATAAATATGTGTGATGTGCTAACTTCTGGAGGACGGTGTGGCTATTTGGCCGTCCTTGTGTCAAGACCATCTCTTTATTTCTGCAGCCTTATGCTTTTGTTTGGCATTATTTATATGTGTAGTTAAAGTTAGTTATTGTCTTTATTATTCCCTAGACATTTGTTTGCTCATTTATTTGTTGTTCTATTAGTTTTATGTATAATAAATAAGTTGCATATATATTCTTTTGTTGTTTGAGCTCGTTTATGTTGCGACTCTAACGAGGGGGTCGTAACAAATGTTTGAACCTTTTATCTTCACTCGTAACTATTACATTTGTTCATTCGCGTGCTCATGTTGCTCAGAGGAATCGGCCGATGGCATCCCTCACGGTCACACTCTCGTCAGTCTTGATTATTAAGCAGAGGTAAATTTACTAATACTTTTAGATGGCTGCTCCCATGCTTGCTCATTCTAAAGTATTTTTGATTAGCGCCCCTTAGATGTACACCCTTGAGTAAAGACAATATCATTTCTAATCAGAGGTCAAGGCCATAATTATAAATGTAACCAACTACTGTTCTCTATAATCATTTTGGTTTAGCCAAGCTCATGGTTTCCCATGTACACTTAATTTAGAATAACATTACTTTCAAACAAGGGTCAGGCACCCTATCTAGGTTAGTCATGCAACACCGTGTTGCCCTAGACAGAAATAACTCCTTTTCCACCCAAGTACACTTGAATTATTATCAAGAGTCAGTCGGATCCCTAAAATACAGTTAGTGTGCCCAATGCTCCATCTCAACTGAACTTTAGTACATCTGACCTGACACAGGAAGTGCGGAAATAAGGATAAGTGTAATCTACTAAAATTAATAATTACAGAGTTATCAGAATGTGCTCAAACATAATTTAATAGTAAGATAATTATGTGTTATGCCAATTATTCAGTCAATTTATAAACAATCAATACAAGACATCAAATTCTCAAAGATAGATCTAAGATCAAAAGATGCATACTTGACTTCAAAATATACATAGCATAGAGCATGAGCTCCACACTACGGGCTGATCTGGTTACAGAATCGCACCGAGCTTTTTGATGCTTTTCCTTAAATAGTCAAACCAGGAATCTACTTCAAGGAGGGGTGTGTGTGTGAAACAACAAAAGGCATTTGCATTTAGTGGCATGTTAGATCTGAAGAGATTCTGCCTATACAGGGAGTGCAGAATTATTAGGCAAATGAGTATTTTGACCACATCATCCTCTTTATGCATGTTGTCTTCAAGCTGTATAGGCTCGAAAGCCTACTACCAATTAAGCATATTAGGTGATGTGCATCTCTGTAATGAGAAGGGGTGTGGTCTAATGACATCAACACCCTATATCAGGTGTGCATAATTATTAGGCAACTTCCTTTCTTTGGCAAAATGGGTCAAAAGAAGGACTTGACAGGCTCCGAAAAGTCAAAAATAGTGAGATATCTTGCAGAGGGATGCAGCACTCCTTGTTCACCTGAACTGAACCCCATAGAGAACCTCTGGTTCAACATCAAATGTGAGATTTACAAGGAGGGAAAACCGTACACCTCTCTGAACAGTGTCTGGGAGGCTGTGGTTGCTGCTGCATGCAATGTTGATGGTGAACAGATCAAAACACTGACAGAATCCATGGATGGCAGGCTTTTGAGTGTCCTTGCAAAGAAAGGTGGCTATATTGGTCACTGATTAGTTTTAGTTTTGTTTTTGAATGTCAGAAATGTATATTTGTGAATGTTGAGATGTTATATTGGTTTCACTGGTGAAAATAAATCATTGAAATGGGTATATATTTGTTTTTTGTTAAGTTGCCTAATAATTACGCACAGTAATAGTCACCTGCACACACAGATATCCTCCTAAAATAGCTCAAACTAAAAACTAAGAAAAAAACTACTTCCAAAAATATTCAGCTTTGATATTAATCAGTTTTTTTGGGTTCATTGAGAACATGGTTGTTGTTCAATAATAAAATGAATCCTCAAAAATACAACTTGCCTAATAATTCTGCACTCCCTGTAAAGAAGCCCCCTAGGTAAAGGCACACACTTAGCAGTGGTTTAGAAGATACCTGAAGTTATATATCTATAATCTTGATTATGTCTATTTCTGAGGGAATGAGACCATTGTACCAGTCGCACTGAGAAATTTCAAATGATATCAAACAGGATAGATAAAGTCCCTTGGACTGATATAGAACATTCATACTTTGAATGACCATTCTGTGTGAGATGAAAAGGAGGGAGAGTGAACAGGGATTGCGGGAGATGCTTCAAATGTAAATGAAGGAAATGAGAGGAGTGAACTTCCCCACATTCCCACCTGGTGGCGTATGGAGCCAACCCATGCTTGTATTGTCAAAGACATCAAAGTATCTGTAATATCTCAAATCTTACACAAGTGTCTATAGGACAGAATATTAATCATCTATAATAAAATGCATGCTTTTTCTTTAAAGCCACCTAAACATGCATGTTTGAGTATAAATGGTGTTATTAGAATTATTAACTGGAGAATAATAGAATTACATTTACTGTAATATTCATTAATACTTTGATAAGTTGATTTCAGTTATCAGCTTGTACCATATACTTCGTTTTTCCAGTTATGGTTTTCATCTGTTATTTATTTTATTTTATTTCAGCCTCATGTCAACTTCTGAAAACAAAATATTATTTCTTTTAATTTAACTTTTGATACACAGCTGAGAGGAGAATTAAAGGAGATTTCCGCCTGGTCGCCTGGTGATTTCCAAAAATGTATTTATTTTTATATATTTAATTAATTATTTTTATTAAAGCATAAGAATTGCCATATTTTATCCATAACCTACTGAGGAGAAAAAAATAGTTGTTTATAGTTACTATATAGTTACTATAGTAGCTTATAGGTACTAGTTCTATTGGATCGCGACCTCTGGGGTAATTACATTATATTTAAGACACAGCAGGTCAGATGCAGCAGATTGATTTTATAACACCAGGTTAAACGGCACTGACATACATTAAAAAAATTAAACGAAGAAAAGACTTGGGTCTATTGGTGTGTGTGTGTGTGTCTGCCATTGCATGCAAGGTTTTTGTATTTATAACCACCTCAGAGGATATTGGGGGTCACAATTCATTGACATTGTTATTTTGGGGGTCGCGGGCTAAAAAGTTTGGGACCCCTGGTTTAGAGTGTAACACAATGCTAAACACCATCTATTTTTATACTACTACTACTAATAATAATAATAATAGTAATAATAGTAGTAATAATAACAATAATAATAATAATACAAATTATTGTTATTATTATTATTATTAGCCAGCTAAAGTTGAACTATTCATATTTATAAATGTAAATGTAAATATAAAAAATAAATAAAAATTGTGTTATTATTGACTGGAGAATAATAGAATTACTATTATTCTAATATTTATTAATACAATATTATTGCACGTTAAATTCCATCTTTTTTTATATACTACTGCTACTACTACTACAACAACTACTACTACTACTACTACTACTAATAATAATAATAATAATAATAATAATAAACCAGCAAGGATGAACTATTCATATTTTTAAAAAAAATTTATGTGTTATTAGAATTATTGACTGGAGAATAATATAATTAATCATACTAATTACACTAAATAATTATACTAATTACTAATATAATTACTAGAATTACTCTAATATTTATTAATACTGTAGTATTACACATTGCTAATCTCCATCTTTTTTTATACTACTCCTTTTCCTAACAGAAATTTTAGTGCATTTTTATGACGGTGAACATGTAGCTGTTTTCCCTCCAGCAGGAGGCAGTATAATCACACTAATCTATTTATGCATTTACAACTGAAGTCACATAATTTGCGGTTTGAAACAAAGTGCCTCTGCGTCAAAACACACTCATCATTTCCTGTTTGCGTTTTTCTCATGGTTGAGTCATGCATTATTGACAATAACTTCTACACTTCAATCCTTTTACAAACTTTTGATCTACATTGTTCTCCATGCCGCTGTTTATCACATCCGCTGGAAATGTTAGTAGCCATTAGATGAAGGTGGTCTACCAGTAGGGAATACATATAAATAATATAAGCCAAACCCAAAATGATTCTGACATGAGATATAGATATATTTTTTGCAATAATAATAATAATTAATAATAATAATAATAATAATAATAATACAATTATTTATTAATATTATGCATTTTGTAACATAATACATACATACATGCATGCATATTATTTCAGATAATATATGTGTTACATGTTTACATAAATTATGTTATGTTTCAGATAACAAACATTATTTTCGTTTTATGCATTTATTTTTGGTTAACTTATAACAATGCTCCACTTAAAAAAAAAGATTAAATAAGAAATTATTTTTAAAATAACTGCAAAAATTCATACATTGTTTACTACGAGCATTATATTATTATTATTTTAGCATATTCATATTAGGAACTTCATTTAAATATTTGTTTATGCTTTCTTATTTTTAATACTTCAGATTTTTATTAAGCCAATTTTTCTAATTTGCATACTTTATATGAGCTTTTCCCCAAATTTTATTTAAAACAAATGTGAATAGTTTTGAAATGTGAATAGTTTGACATTTAGCAACACAGGTTTTAATTATTTAGTATTTTGTGCATTGTATCCAGCCTAAAACTTGTCAAAATACACTCCTGTTTGCGTTTTTAACCATGCTTAAGTCATGCATTACTAACCAAAACTTCTTCACTTCAATCCTTTGAGCAATTTCTGATCTACATTGTTCTCCATGCCGCTGTTTATCACATCTGCTGGAAATGTTAACTTTAAATGAAGGTCATCTACCAGCTGGGAAATGTGTTTACATGATTATCTGAAGAGCTTCTAGTGCTTTAAATCAAACAATTTACATCAGGAAATGCTGGGAAAAATTCCAGCTCCTACTCAAGCCTTGTTTCCTGTCAATAACGCACTGAAAACTGCTGTAGTCCTGCATATTTCAGCTCTGCAGGTTGGCATGCGCAGGTGTGTGTGTATGTTTGTGTGTTAGCTGGCTGCAAATGTGGTCCGACCTGTCGCTCCAGGCCCCATTCCATTCCCTTTGGCCCCACGGGTTCCTCATGCGGATCATGGAGAGTTTCTCTGACTTAAAGAAGGCCAACAGGCCGGAGCCCAAACGCACTTTACGCACATCTGTGACGGCGTATGCATGACCTTTGACCAGACCACAGTCCAGACGCGCCTCCATGTCTGCCTGAGTTGTGGCCTACAACACAAAAATCATGTGAATTTAATCTCAGAGGTATTTGTTGTAATTAAATTCTGCAAATATGTTTAGTTATAAAAAAAAATCTATTGTATATATATCCAGCGGAGGAAATAAGTATTCAACATGTCACCATTTTTCTCAGAAAACATATTTCTTAAGGTGCCGTTGACTTGAAAATTTTTCCCAGATGTTTATAGCAACCAAATAAATCTATATATGGAAAGAAAACAAATCTAATTAGTTTACAAATTAAGTTGAAAAACTACTGCAACATTTCTGCAGCTGTCTGGGCTTTCACTGCTGAACTACACCCTTTCTTCATCTGTTCAATACTTTTTCCTGCATTATTTCATTTTATTATGTATAAGTTAATTTGTAATTGAATTAGTTTTGTTTTCTTTGCATATATGGATTTCCTTGGTTGTTACCAACATCTGGTACCACCACAACACCACCCACTGTTTATAATAATATTACAGGTGGGCATATATATATATACAGGTGGGGATTTTTAATCTAGATTAATCTCACTGTAATCCTGGAATTAATCTAGATTAATCTAGACTAAAATGGCTTATTTGAATTCTGCATTCAGAATATGTGTGCTACCCAAATAATGACTAAAAGTAAGTCTTTTGAGAACGGGTTTCTCAAGCCAGGTGGCACATTAAACCAGGGGCTCATCTCCTGTTTCCAAATGCATCACAAACTGCTGGAGAAACTGTTCTACTATGATAATTGGTGATGAAAATAAATGATGTTCAATAAGATGTACTTGTGTTTACTCACTGTTTATTCAGTAAACATGAATGTTGAACTGTAGGCCTACATAAGCTCCAAACTGCGATTTTTGATCACCTTAAACATTACAAAATGCAGAAGTTTTTTTTCTTTACATTCGGGGTGCTTTATTAAATCCCCTAACATTTTCACTAGTCCTTACTCCTTATTTGCGTCTAATACCTCAGTTTGTCACGGGGGCATGAATGAAATGTTCATGAGTTAAAGTGAAACTGCCGAACTGCAGTTAAAAATCACCCAAAATTACAGGAAACTCTTACATGAAAGCACTTTACATAAACACCTTCATTATATTATTGTCTATTAAGGCAAATAACTAGAGTACAGATGTCCATGTAAGCGTAGTCAGTAGTGTCTTCGAAGTAAGTGAAAGATCCAGAAGAGCATCCTGCTGATTTGATTCAGAAGGGCACTTTTTTTGTCAGACGGCTCACCGGTCAGGTGTACATCTGCGCTAAAATATCAAGGTGAAAGTCATCAAAGCTTGCGTAGAATAGACCCAGCTCCCAACCCAACTTTGAGAATAGATTAACGGCGATATATATTTTTTTTAATCGCCCGATAAGAGTCTCGCGTTAATGCAGCACGTTAACGCCGATAATGGCCCACCACTAATATATGCATTTATTTCAACACAAAAAAAATTGTTTAGTTTTATGAATTTACTTTAGGTTAACGATAACAATGCTGCTCCAAAATAAAAATAAAAAATGTAAATGTTTTACGGGCATCTCAGTGGCGCAGTGGGTAGCACGATCGCCTCACAACATGAAGGTCACTGGTTCGAGCCTTGGCTGGGTCAGTTGGCATTTCTGTGTGGAGTTTGCATGTTCTCCCCATGTTAGCGTGGGTTTTTAGGTGTATGTGTGTGAATGAGTGTGTATGGATGTTTCCCAGTGATGGGTTGCAGCTGGAAGGGCATCCGCTGTGTATAACATATGCTGGATAAGTTGGTTTATTTTTATTTGTTTGTTTATTTAACAGGGACAATACACTTGGCATTGTTATACAGAGACAACTGATGCTGCATACATAGGGCATCCAGCATGAAGCTAATATGCAGTCCTCGTCCCTGGTTAGGCTTTACATAATAAAAATGAAAAAAAAATAAAAAATGAAAACAAACAAACAAAAACATACTAATAATACAACAGACATGCATTTTATTATTTATATATTTAAATATTTCATAGTTTTTTAAAACAAATGCAAAAGGGTTGATTTTTAGTAACCTCAGTATTTTTTTTTTTTTTGTGCATTTTACCCTCAATTCAGCATATTTGTACGCTAAAACATCATCTCTTACATTTACATTTAGTCACTTGGCAGACGCTTCTGTCCAAAGTGACTTTCAACTGAGGAGACATTTAGCTAATTAACATGAAGTGGCAGCACACACAGGAAGTGCTAATTATACAAAGCAACTGTTGGTGCTCAGTGAATTTAATTTATAGAATTACATTACATAACATTTTTTTCTTGAATTGAATTTCTGCTCATTACAATGTCATAATACAGGGTTTCTGCAGTTATCGTAATGTCAAATTTAAGACTTTTTAAGACCTTTTTAAGACCATTAAGTATTAAATTTAAGACCTATATCACAATATCACACGCATACACAGAGAAAATGCAAGTCACTAAATTAGTGGCAAAAAAAATGTATTCAAATTGAACAGTGCTGAAGACAGGTGAGATGCATTATTGAACTACAGGAAAAAAACAAACAAACATCTTGAGGCTGATTTATAGTTTCGCCTGGCGTCACATCACGCGTCTCCACTGAGACGACGAGACGATCCAGCGACGAGACGATCCCAAGGTTCCCGGACCAGGCCGTATCCTGAGCTGCTGCTGTGGTGGTCATGATGGAGAGCATAAGACTGATTCCTGTGATGCTCCAAGGACAGACGTGTCTTGGCGGAGGTCCAGCTACTGCGCCTAGACTGCAGCTCTGCACAAGACGTTTGGCCATAGGAGAAATGGTCGTGCCCAACTGAGCCTGGTTTCTCTCAAGTTTTTTTTTTTTTTTTTTTAATTCTTCACTTTCGCCAATTGGTGAAGTTTTTTCCTCGCCGCTGTCAGCACTGGCTTGCATGGTTCGGGATCTGTAGAGCTGCGCATCGATGGAATTGCTCCTCAGTGTTTGGACTCTCAGTAGTGATTATTAAACCACACTGAACTGAACTAAACTGAACTGAACTTAAACACTGAAAACTGAACTGACACTTTTCAATTCACTATAAACTTCCATGTGAAGCTGCTTTGACACAATCTACATTGTATAAGCGCTATACAAATAAAGATGAATTGAAAGATGACTTGAATTGAGATGCATGCACCTCAAATGGACAAGGCCCTTTAAAACAACAGGGGCCGTCAAAAGAAACTGACTGTAAAGTCAGACGGATAAACAGAGAAGTAGGAAGTTTCCTGAACTATGTCATATCATTAATATCGTTCAGGATTTTTAAACAAATTATTTATTTATTATTTTTTTTCATTTATTATAAAGATTTTCATAACAATTCAAGATTTTTTAAATCAAACTTTGATGTATCACTTGCTTTTGTTCAGATCTCAGACAGGTTTACCTATTATAGTTAAATATTAATAACAACAGAACATGAGTTGCTCTACAAATATACTTTTTATTATGGAAAGAATAAAAAAAAAGTACACTTACTAAAAATACTGACTTTTTTTTGCCCACTCATTTCACACATTACTGTCTGGCTAGTTTCTGTCCTCTACTTATAAGCTAAAAAGCAATAATGGTCCAACATTCCTGACCATCATCACCAATAAAGCCTAGAAACAGGGCATCAGTATATCGTAAACCGATAGGTTCAAATATTACTTTCCAGTTATCAAAGGAATTATTTGTCCAGTCATTTGTTACTTCATTTTAGTCTGTAACTATTAAATAGTTTTAAAAATTCAAAATTGTAATATATACATCAGTGTAAAACCGATGACTGGTGGAAAACATTATCTGCAATATTAAAACCACACGGGTCTCCACTTTTGCATGGTCTTTCTTTTTGGCTTTAACAAACTTATCCCTCAAGTTTTTCTAAACTTTTACAAAAACTTTCCTCCTTTCCCACTGCTGTTGCAATTTCTAGCCAAGATTTATTGTTCATCTGGTTATCTCTATGATCACGCATGAACAGATCAAAAAGATGTCTGTACATTCGTACCCGTTTCAGACAAAAATCTCTTTAAAGTGATTCATATTAAACTCAAATCAAATGTGGCGCCGCGCAAACTTCCCTCGAGTCTCAAAAAAAGATCATGCACTCCGCCAGTCGAAATCATGTCACGTGCACCCAAAGCAAACCTCCGCAAACACAACGATGACGTCACATCCGCCGTGCGCACTCAATAACAGAAAGCTGATTGGTTATTGTATGTTGGTCTCATTTGTAGTTGCAATACTGCAAATTACATTTGGACTAGTAAAATAAAGAACTACAACACCACGAAAATCAAACAACAACAAAATAATTTAAAGGGCACCTAGGTTACCACTTTTTC